>JANRGW010052764.1:0-30345 GCA_024733675.1 Psilopsiagon aymara
ACCTCACTTGGAGTATTGTGTGCAGTTCTGGTGTCCTCAATATAAAAAGGACATGGAACTGTTGGAATAAGTCCAGAAGAGGGCCAAAAGGATGATCAGGGGCCTGGAGCACCTCCCGTTGTGAAAATAGGCTGAGAAAGTTGAGGTTGTTTAGCCTGGAGAAGAAAAGGCTGCGTGGAGAGCTCCTAGCAGCCTTCCAGTATTTGAAGGGTGGCTATAAGGATGCTGGGCAGGGACTTTTCATTAGGGACTGTAGTGATAGGACAAGAGGTAATGGGTTCAAGCTTAGACAGGAGAAGTTTAGACTGGATATGAGGAAGAAATTCTTTACTGTAAGGATGGTGTGGGACTGGAATGGTTTCCCAGGGAAGTTGTGAATTCTCTATCCTTTGTGGTGTTTGAGGCCAGGTTGGTCATAGCTTTGGGTGGCATAGTTTAGTGTAGTTGGAACTAGAGGTCATTTCCAACCCTAAATATTCTATGATTCTATGCAGTTCCAGCTTTGCCAGTGAAGAAGCCACAAGAAAGTCTATGGAACATCCTAATTTTGGGTTGGGTAGCTTTATATTTCCTTTAAGCAGCCTTGCTTTTGACTGTTTTAGGCCCTGATTTCAGGAGACACCTTGTTACATATACAAGAACTTGTTGACATAATCTGTGACGTATTCTGGTGTTTCTAAGAACAGGCTTTTTAGAAAAAGGTAGATGAAGTCTTGATCTGATTGACGGGTCCCTTAGGCAGGAGCATCGCTTTGATCACATTGCTTGATACAGATGCATGAGCCATAGCAGTTGGTGATTAATGGGTGAAGAGGAGGCAAGAGGCCACAAAGTCCTCTTCTGCAATTTTGAGAAGGATGCGAGTTTTAATTTCCCCATCTTCAGTGAAAAAAAATCATAGTACACTTATCCTTACCAGTACAAAATATAGTCAGTCAACTTCCATGCTTTGTGTGTGACATGAGGTATAGTCATAGAATCATAGAATCATAGAATAGTCAGGGTTGGAAAGGACCTTAAGATCATCTAGTTCCAACCCCACTGCCATGGGCATTTAGTCATAGAATCTAAATTTCTTATTTAATGTTTTCCTATGCTAGAAATTATTATATTGTAATATATTTTTTCATCCTTAACAATAACACCAAAAACCCCCAAATCAAAAGTATATGATATCGTATGTCAAACCTTACATACCTCAGGCACTTTTTTGAGAAAATTACTACAGGGGTTTTTTGTGGGTTTTTGGTTGATTTTTTTTTTGTTTGTTTGTTTGTTTTTCCCCAGGAATATTAAGCTGGTAGATTTAGCTCTGTGTTTCAGAAAGCTTTACAAGTAAGGGTGAGTCTAAGTCAGGCTCCTATCTACTATTACCTGTATAGTGCTAAATATATCTACATGATTGTTGTCTTTAATGTTAAAAATGGAATGGAATCTTACCTATATTCAACTCGTGACTTCGGTGGCTGAAAGTACTTTGTAAGCCTTATTTAATTAAGCTTTACCATTCCCTTAAGATAAGGAGTAAGAGGATTTTTTATCCTATGTACAACCACTTTAATCTGCATAAAATAACCTTCATGTTCTATTTTTGTGTTGAACAGCTTTTAACATTATGAACAATTACTGAAGGTGCAATAAATTTGTACAGTAGCTTTAGGACTGGCTTCTTATGGAGTGTTCTGAAGTAACTTGAGGACAAATATATAGACATGTACTGCAAAAGAAGTTTATTGTTGTTATAATGTAAAGATTTTTAAATTCTTTCTTTAGAGCCATTTGTGCAACCAAACTCTTGACTCACAAGATCAAGCTTAATAGCTACTCTAATTAACCAAAACACATATATTGATAGCAAAAGACAACTTGGAAGTCTTTAACTTTTATTTTGATGTAGCAAAGATTAATGATTCATCATGGTGTCTTAAGATGCACAATCCAGCTTGTACTGCTGAGGTCTTCACCTATAAACAAGACACAGGGAGAATAAAAGAGGTGAATAACATTGCTACTAACTTGTATAAAACACTAAGAAGTATCCAATCAATTCCTCAGTAATTTTTTCCAGAGAGTTTCCCAGGTGAGATTTTTATGATTATTTAAGTGTGTGCTACATCAGAGACCTACCAGAAATATCTAAATCTAACTGTGCAACTATAGGGTGCAAAGACAATACTTTTAGATGTTGATAGCTGTCCTATAGAAGTCGCTATTTTTGTTTTATACAGCCTCTGGTGGTAACTCTGCGTCCTTGGTTCAGCAGTAGCAGTTATTTTTTAATCCTTCTTAGTAGCTGGTGCAGTGTTGGGATTTTGAGCTTTGTCCTGGGAACAGCACTGATAACACTGATGTTTTCAGCTGCTGTTTAGAAATGTTTAGTCTGACCAAGGGCTTTCTGAGCCTTGTGCTCTTCCAGGGAGGAGGGGAAGCTGTGAGGAAGCAAAGACAGGACCCCTGACCCAAACTAGCCAAGGAGGTATTCAATACCACAGCAAGTCATGTCCAGGATATAAACTCGAGGCAGTTACCTGGAAAGGTTAGATCACTGCTGGGGTAGGTCTGGATATCGGTTGGTGGGTGGTGTGAGGTTGTATTGTCTTCCCTTATTGTTTTCCTTGCCATTATTGTTATTGGTGGTAACAGTTTTTGTTATACCTTAGTTATTGGCCTGTTCTTATCTCAACCCATGTGAGCAACATTCTTTTGATTCTTCTTCCTATCCCTATGGGGGCAGGGGTAGGAAGGTGGGGAAGGGGGGACCTAGCAAATTGAGTGGCTGATTTATGGCTGGGCTTAAACCATGACAGCTCTTTTTGGCACCCAACTTGGGTCACGAAGGTTTAAAATGACAGGATTAAATATCACTTGTCACAATACCGATTTTTTGGGCGTCAAAGTTGTTGCTCTTAGTCTTACAGGTTCAGCATGTTGTACCTGACTTACAGCCGGTGTTTGCTGTCTTAGTGTTTATCAGATGGGAGGCTTAAACTAAGGTTCTTGTTTCGTTGTACTTTATGGTAATGACTTGTAATATGGGTGGGCTCCAGCAGCACGGTGGAATGGTTGTGGTCATGGACTTTCACCTGGCCATTCGGCTGCTCTTCACCATCCTGGCTCTTGTCTTCAACTCTGTCTTCATGAGGATGCTGGGAGCTGAGGGGCATTGGCCCTGGGAGCTGCCAGCAGCAAACTGTTCCAGAAGAGTGAACCCAGGGGCCCCCAGGAAGATGCAGTAGACCACAAAGCACTTTCCAGAAAGGTAGAGGAGAAAGATCTGGACTCACAAAAAAGAAGCTGGTGGTGAGAGAGCTGGTAAGCACAGCAGCTACACCAGCCCCACTGACAAGTACAGCAGCATCATTTGAGAGCTCTGAAGGTTTCAAATGACCTTTGGGTACCCTTGAGACCTGCCTGCTGATTGGGATGAAGGTCACCATGTTGACACACATACAGAGTGTGGTTTACACACAACCATTTTGTCTGGTTCCAAGAGTTAAGCAGAGGTGGGTTTGGGCCTTGTCTGGAGATATACGGCAATGCAGAAGGACCAGGAGATCTTCCCTGAGGCTGGACAGTCATGACTGATACGGTGTGTGAGATAGTATGGGTGGGTATCTAGTCCACTGGGCCCCTCCAGTGCTTTGGAAACATCAGAATTGGAAGACAGCTGTATGGAGTCCCCAACGACAGGCTGGAGAAACTCGTGGAGGGGAAGGTGAATTATTTTGAGCCTGATGGGCCCATGACGCTTCAGGCCATCAGAGCAGAGATGCAACATACAGATGGACTCATGATTGAGGGGCGGACTTAGCAATGGACTCTATTGCCCAGGTTATTCACGAGTGTAAACACTGCACACAGCCTCTCCTGCTCTGAAAGACTGTTACAGGAGATGGAACCTGATATCGTGGACTGAATGGACTCAGCAGCTTTATAGGGATTGGTCCATGCCCTAAGGAATGATCTCTCTCCCTCTCTGTGTGTGTATGCATATATATTTATGAGTATATTGAAAATAAATACATGTATATATATAAGAGTATATTGAAAATGTGAGATCTGGGCATGATGTGAATGGTACGGAATAAGGGGTGGATACTGTCCTGGCTTCATCAGTAGCACTCAGCAGCTTTATAGGGATTGGTCCATGCCCTAAGGAATGAGTGATCTCTCTCCCTCTGTGTGTGTGCGTGTATGCATATATATATATATATATGAGTATATTGAAAATAAATGTATATATATATAAAGAGTATATTGAAAATGTGAGATCTGGGCATGATGTGAATGGTACGGAATAAGGGGTGGATACTGTCCTGGCTTCAGAAGTAGCAGTCATTTTTTTCTCCTTCTTAGTTGTGAGTGCAGTGCTGTGTTTTTGACTTTTGACCTGGAAACATTGTTGATAACACCGATGTTTTTAGCTATTTCTAAGTAATGTTTAGTCTGACCAAGGGCTTTCTGAGTCTCATGTTCTGCCAGGGAGGAGAGGAAGTCAGGAGGAAGCAGAGACAGGACACCTGACCCAAACTAGCCAAAGAGGTATTCCATACCACAGCAAGTCATGCCCAGGGTGTAAAAATGAGGGGCAGGGACCTGAAAGGGTTAGATCAATGCTCAGTCGGGCTGGGTATCGGTCAGCGGGTGGTGAGCGGTTGTATTCTCTTCCCTTGTTTTTCCCTTGTCATTATTATTATTGGTGGTAGCAGCAATGGTTTGTGTTATACGTTAGTTACTGGACTCTTCTTATCTCAACCTGTGGAAGTTACATTCTTTCAATTCTCCTTTCCATCCCTCTGGAGCAGGGAGAGGAAGGAGGGATGGAGCTAACGAACTATGTGGCTGATTAATGACTGGGCTTAAATCACAAAACTCTGTTGAAACATCTGCGTAATCATGCAAACTTGATACAGTACTCTGCTCTTTGCATTTCCTTCAGTAATAGCATATGGAGGTCTTTGTTTGCAATTGAGGAAATGAACTGAAAGGTTCTTTGGTTCATGTGTGTTCACATTTTTTTTTTTTTTTTGTGTGTGTGATATTAATAACTTCCTGCATTTTAATAATATAAATCCAAAGAGATATTATAATGCTTTCTGTGGTCCAGAAGATTTTCCCCTCAGAGCTCTCTGTCAAGCATATGCTAGATTCTCCTTTAGATCCCATACTGTTGTGTGTATTTGGTTTTGCCTAAGTTGCTGTAGTACTGAGTATTAGTGTGTGAGGTAACTCCTGTTTTCCCTGTTTAAAATAATATTTTACATATTCAAGTGCACAAACCACATATAAAGGCTTCTCTTTTGGTGAGCATTTGCTGAAATATACTACATGTTACATATTTAGTTTCTCAGGTCATCATGGATTTATTTGGATTAATCTCTTTATACAGTAGTTTTACTTTTTAGTTCTTCCTTAACATGTTTTCACTGAAAAGATTTTTAAGATTTACATTTTAGAGAGTACTCTTCTGCATTTTCAGTAGTCAGTAAAGACACTGTGTATATGAATTTGCACTTTTCACATACTGAACTCAGAAATGAGAAAAGTAAAATTTCATGCCACATGAAACAGCAAAATCAGAAGATCATGTTTTAATAGTACTTTTCTTAATTTTATGTTCCCTTTTCTGCTAACAACCCAACAACTAATACAGCACACACTGCAGTGACACTACATTGACAAATACCTCAGGAGGAAGCTGTCTATTTTTGCACATATGAAGTCCGTTTGATATTGATGTAACAAGATGTAACAAGAGAGCACAATTGAGTAATAGAAGAGACCTTCACTGCAGAGATATAAATTGGAATTTAGCAAAAGCATTCACATTGCAGACTTCAGGGAATTTTTTTTTTTCTGTCCATTTTCTTTCTTCCATGAAAGAAAGAAATTTCTAAGTTTTAAAGTTTCTGACTGATGCACTAAGGAAATCATGATTCCAAAAAGTAAATGTAGATAAACTGATGTCTGACACTTACCCAACTCTGTTGTACTTGAACCTTCTCATCTGGAATATATGTCTAACTCTGTTGCAAACTGAAATATATATACACTAAAAGAAATTCAAACACAATTATTCTGCATTATGGAGAGTGCATCATCTCTACAGGTGTACCTAACATGTTAAGAGGGATAGCATTTCCTGGTGGAATAATAGTTTATTAAGCAGATGCAAATTATAAGCCCTGGACTTGTGAATTTTCATTATTTTGTTGAAATTAGTAATACACTGAAGGTACATGAAAGATGGGCAACTAACTCCACATGGTCATGAATCCTACTTCACCTGCTGTGACCAGCAAGTTGATATCTTTGGGGAAAACCCAGTCCAGTACATTAGGTCAGTACATCTTTCTTTTAATAACAAAAGGAAGAAAGAAAATCTCATAGAGAGTATTGCTAATGATCTTTTGTGACTCAATTGGTCCCACAAAGGAATTTTAGAAGCAGTTTACAATAATATGCAAGATAAATGGTACAAGGTAGACATCTGAGAAGAAGTTTCAGGGTAAGTTTAATAAAGAATTCGTGTCACTGGAAGATTTGAGGGCATCTATTTAGTGATATAGTCTGTGAGATGAATGTATAGGTCAGCTTGTAGCTTTCTTAAAAGACCATGGGTAAACTGATACCAGTCAAATATGGCACCACTTATAACTTTTCTATTTCTTGAGACTCTAGGAATATTGACAAAGGATTTGAGGGAAAGTAGCTTTTATGAAAACTTTTTAATAAACTACAAGATTTACAGAGTTAAGAAAAACTTCTAGGTTCTGAGATATGGTGAACTATAAAACAAATCACATATTCTGTGTAACAGATAAAAAGTTGCTCCTTTCCTTCTTGTAAGTACTTGAAGGAACCCTATCTTACCTAGCACTTCATTGATTTTTCTTTTTTTTTTGTGTAGCTGCAGGTTAGGCAGAGAAGAAATTCAAAGCAGCCCTGTGGAAAAGGACTTGGGGGTGCTGGTCAATGAGAAACTGAACATAAGCAGGCTTCAGTGTGTGTTTGCAGCCCAGAAAACCAACTGAGTGGCATACTGGTTTGCATTAAAAGGACCAGCTGGTCAAAAGAGGTCATCCTGCCCCTCTACTCTGCCCTCATGAGACCCCACTTGGAGTACTACATGCAGTTCTGGTGTCCTCTACGTAAGAAGGACTTGGAACTGTTGGAACAAGTCCAGAAGAGGGCCATGAGGATGATCAGGGGGCTGGAGCACCTCCCATTTGAAGATAGGATGAGAAAGTTGGGGCTGTTCAGCCTGGAGAAGAGAAGCTGCGAGACCTCATAGCAGCCTTCCAGTATCTAAAGAGGGCCTATGAGCATGCCAGAAAGGCATCCTTCATTAGGGAATGTAGTGATAGGACAAGGGTTAATGGCTTTAAACTTTAACAGGGGAAATTCAGGTTAGATATAAGGAAAAAGTTCACTACTGTGTGGGTTGTGAGGCACTGGAACAGATTGCCCAAAGAAGTGATAAATGCTTCATCTGTGGTAGTGTTCAAGGCCAGGTTGTACAGGACCTTTGTTGACAACGTCTAGGGTGAGACATCCCTGCCCCTGGCAGTGGGGATGGAACTAAACAATCTTAAAGTCCCTTCCAACCCCAGCCATTCTATGATTCTATGATTTTATACCTTAAGTCATAGGAGATTTTGACTGGCTTTTTGACTGTTAATACAAGGTAGTTTATAGATTCTGCAGGATTAAGGAAAACAGAGGGAACAGAAAAATCTTTTTATGTGTGTCAGTGTCACTGAGAGATATTTTGGACACTTGAAAATCAGGACATTGTTTTCCCTACTTTGTCTTTTTTCCAGTTCTGAGCAATGGTTGATATGAAAATCTTGAGGAAGTGGTTGGATGAGGCCAAAGCAGATAGAAAGCAATAAAGTGCTGGACTTGTGCCAGGAAATAGCAGAGTTAGTGGTAGTGTTGCATCACTCCTTTTTCTTCCCTACCTCTCTTTTGCCCTGTTACCAGCATAAACCAGATACTGCACAAAATCCTTTGGCTGGCTGTAGAGTCACTTTAAAGTTACTGTTTTGTGTTTGTAGAGTATCACGATATTACATTGCCTGTTTATGATAAGGAATTATTACCCAGATTTAAAAGTTAAAAAGACTTATTAAATACCCTGCATTAGCAAAACTGATCAATTTGAACAGAAAAGTGGTAAAAGAGTTAGATGAGGAACTCTGAATATGCGTAGTTGTGACAACTGTTTTATAGGCAATTTAGGCAACACTGAGAAAATTTCAGAGAAGTGGAGAAAGGTATTACTGTTTCAAAAAGTAAATAAGAAGGACAGAATTGTCTGACAGCACAAGTTTCCCTAAATAAAATTAATTTTATTACAGCTAAATGTTGACTTAAACAAAGATTTTTGGTCTTTCTTCTGAGAAAAATACTCTGTTACAAAGTGGGCAGCATTAAAGTGGAAGTTTAAAGGCAGAATACTGAGTAAGAAAGAGCAATACTTCTGAATATTGCTTTTGTAAGAATATAAATAAAGTTCTGAGTCCATTCCTAATGCCAGATTCCAGAAGATTCCCTGCAAAAATGGGAGACCATGCTGTCAGCTTAATTGAGAATATCTACTTAGCTTAATTGAGAAAAAATTGCTTACAGGCACCTAAAGAATACATTTCTCATCATGGTAAAAATATTTAATCTTGGCAGAAAAAAAAAAAAAAAAGGAGAAGGGGCATTTTACAGGTGGAACAACTTATCTCAGAATACAGCAGTCCCTAGCAGTTGAGGTCTCTAAAAAATATGTTCAACCATAACCAGAATTTAAGATGTGATGCCAAAATCACTGGATATGTTTCTGTATTTTGTGCTGTAAAGGACACAAAGCAGCTTGAATTTAAGAATTTCTTACAGCCTAAAAATGTATTGACCTAAATAGAGGCAAGTAATTTCCACTCATGAAACAAGTTTTTAATAAAACAAGAGGCTCTCTCATTTACATTTTTATTTAAAGTTTCTGGAAGGTTTGGGATGCATTACAAATTCTCCAAGAACAGAGCTCATTTTACCCCTTCTCACTGCTAAAAAGAACAACACTTTCTATTAAGAACTATTAGAAGGATTAAAAAAACCTCTTAAATGGAAAAACCTTTTCAAAATCCCTCTGCAACAATGCATTGTTGATATACACACCAATTTAAGTAATCTTTTAATGGCTTTAATTATTAGAAATCAAGATTTCAGTTTCGCTTTTTGTATGTAAAATATTCTTAAAGGTGTATGAAGAAATTCCCTTCTGCTAACTTTCCTTCCATGCTGATTAGAAAAAGAGACATACTGGTTTTAGAAGTAGGTTTCCAGTTTATTCGCAGAGACCATATTACAGACAAGATGTGGAAAAGGGAGAGGAGACAAGTGTTGCAATGTGTTCTAGTTAAAATAGGATGAACCTAATAAGAATGTTGGATCTGAGGAGTATTACTGTCTGTCTCTCTATCTGTAGGTCTATCTATATACCTATGGATAAGCAGGCTGACATTTTTAACTAAATACATAATAAGCACATAAACTTAAATGTTAGGTCCTGTCTGTTCTGAAATGTAAAAATATTGAATAGCTATACTACAACTAACTGTAGTTTGCCTAGCCAATTAGAGGAACTGAGAACCTCATCACTTTAATTTAGCAGCTGGCAGATGTGATTCCTTTGGTAAGCAGTTGTCATACCACAGGAGTCAAATATTGCCCTTCACAGTAGGGTGCTTGCTTTGTGATTAAGCTTTGCGCAGAGGCCAAAAAGCCAGATTGAAATCAGTAACTGAGGTTTCAGAGAGAGGCTCCTATAGGTGGATTTGTTTTGGATTTGTTTTGGGTTTGTTTTGGTGTTTATAAAAAAAGAAACATTTAATCAGAGGTTGGAAGGGACCTGAAGGATCATCTTGTCTGACCTTTCTTGGCAAAGTGTAGAAACATAGAATAGTTAGGGTTGGAAAGGACCTTAGATCCTCTATTTCCAGCCCCCCTGCTATAGGCAGGGACACCTCCCACTAAACCATGCCACCCAAGGCTCTGTACAACATGGCCTTGAACACCGCCAGCAATGAGCATTTGCAACTTCCCTGGGCAACCCATTTCAGTGCATCACCACCCTCACAGTAAAGAACTCCTTCCTCATATCCAATCTAAACTTCCCCTGTTTAAGTTTGAACCCATTATCCCTTGTCCTGTCACTACAGTCGCTAATGAAGAGTCCATCCCCAACATCCGATTAAGCCCCCTTCAGATACTGGAAGGCTGCTATGAGGTCTCCACGCAGCCTTCTCTTCTCCAGTTTGAACACCCCCAACTTTCTTTGCCTATCTTCATTCAGGAGGTGCTCCAGTCCCCTGATCATCCTCATGGCACTCCTTTGGACTTCTTCCAACAGTTGCATGTCATTTTATATTGAGGACACCAGAACTGTACACAATACTCCAAGTGAGGTCTCACGAGAGCAGAGTAGAAGAGCAGGATCACCTCCCTCAACCTGCTGGTCACACTCCTTTTGATGCAGCCCAGGATACAGTTGGCTTCCCAGACTGCAAGCACACACTGCTGGCTCATGTTCATTTTTCCATTGACCAACACCCCCACATCCTTCTCCACCTAGCTGCTCTAAATCTCTTCTCTGCCCAACCTGCAGCTGTGCCTGGGATTGCTCCCACCCAGGTGGAGGACCTTGCACTTGCCATGGTTGAACTTCATCAGGTTGGCATCAGCCCACCTCACAAGCGTGTCAGGGTCCCTCTGAATGGCATTCCTTCCCTCCAATGTAGCAACCGAACAAAAACCGACACCCAGCTTGGTGTCGTCAGCAAACTTGCTGAGAGAGCACTCAATCCACTTTCCATGTCACCAACAAAAATGTTGAACAATATCGGTCCCAACACTAATCCCTGACGGACACCACTCGTTACTGACCTCTAGCTGGACACTGAGGCATTGAGCACAATTCTTTGTGTGCACCCATCCTGCCAGTTCTTTATCCACCGAGTGGTCCACCTATCAAATTGATATCTCTCCAATTTAGAGGCAAGGATGTTGTGTGGGACAGTGTCAAATGCTTTGCACAAATCTGGGTAGATCCATTGCTCTACCCCTATCCATCAGTTCCGCAGCCCCATCATAGAAGGCCACCAGATTCGTCAGGCAGGATTCTGCCTTACTGAAGCTATGCTGGCTCTCATCAAGCACTTTGCTGTTTTTTATGTGCCTCAGCATGCCTTCCAAGAGAATGTGCTCCAAGATTTTGCCAGGCACAGAGGTGAGGCTGACTGGTCTGTAGTTACCTGGGTCATCCCTTTTCTCCTTCTTGAAAATGGGGTTAGAGTTCCCTTTTTCCAGGTGTTGGGAACTTCACCTAACTGCCATGATTTTTCAAAGCTGATGGACAGTGGCTTATCAACTTCATTTGCCAGCTCCTTCATGACCCATGGATGGATTTCAACAAGTCCCGTGGACTTGTATATATTCAGGTCCTTAAGATGGTCTCGAACCACATGCTCTCCTACAGTATGAACTAGAGTACATATATATATATGTAGCCACACACATAGCCACACACACAGAGATATCATTGCTTAGTGCATGGACCAATTCCTATGAAACTGCCGAGTTCATCTGGTCCATGATGTCTGGCTCCATCTCTTGTAACAGTCTTTCGGTGCAAGAAAGAGAGTGTGCAGTATGGAACTGTTGCCTGCAGATGACACCGAAGAAAGTTCAGTCTTTTTTGGAATGAACATCAGAGGAAGTCAGGGCCACTTCCTGGTGACCTGAAGATACCTAGTTGGTGAGCTACAAATGTGTTACGTAGCAGGCAAGAGCATATAATTGAGTTCATTGGCTATTTTTCCCCAAAAATCAAATCCCCTTGAGGTACACATCAGATTTCCCTATCTTCCTGCATTACCCACAAAGTATATCTGGGTCCCTGAGCAATCTTGGCAACTTTATCCACTTGTTGGCTGTTCTGGTGTTCCTCAGTGGCCCAAGTATTGGGTACATGAGCATCTACATCGAGTGCCTTCACTACCAGGCTCTGCACCCGGGCAGCTTTATCTTGTAGCAGTGCAGCAGCCCAGATGGGTTTGCCTCTGCATTGTCGGTTGCTCTGCTTCCACTGCTGCTAACATCCCCCCGGAGCATTTGCCCTCATCCATGAGTCGGTATAGAGATAAGGATCTTGCCCCTTTTCTAGTTCAGCAATGTCCAAGGCCAGGTGGATGGCTTTCACCTCAGCAAACTGTCTTGATTCACCCTCTCCTTCAGCAGTTTCTGAGTCTTGCCATCATGGGCTCTGTACAGCTGCCTTACATCCTCCAATGCTTTTCTATAATTCAGAGGGACCCATCAGTGAAAAATCACATTGATTTTCACTTTCTGACAGTTTTTGATATGATGGGGCCTCTTCAGCATGCATCACCTCCTCCTCTGGTGACATTCCAAAATGTGTGCTATCTGTCCAGTCCATGATGACTCTAGAATTCCTGGATGACTGGGATTTCCTATTCGATTTCTTTGTGTAATTAGTGTAGCTCTCTGCCAGATGCTCCAGGTAGGACCATTATCCCTGGCTGTGGTGCAAAGTACATTTTTTCCCCGTGGCTTCGTTCGAACTGGTGCAAGGGCTGCTGCATGAATTGTCTTTCATTTAATTTGTTCAAAGGCTTGTTGTTGCTCAGGGCCCCATTTTAAATCATTCTTCTTCTGGGTCACATGATAGAGAGGGCTTGCAATCAAACTGTAATTAGAGCTTTACATTCTCCAGAGCCCCACAGCACCCAAGAAAGCCTGTTTCTTCTTATTAGTTGATGGAGACATTGCTATTTTCTTGTTGATCAAATCCATGGGGATCTGGTGATGTCCATCTTGCCATTTTATTCCCAGATCCTGAATCTCCCATGAAGGTCCCTTGACCTTACTCCATTTCATGGCAAAACGGCTTTCAGCAGGATTTTGATTTTTTCCCTCCCTTTCTCAAAGTCTTCTTCAGCTGTATCACCCTACATGATAATGTCATCAATGTATTGCAGGTGTTCTGGAGCTTGCCCCTGTTCCAGTGCAGTCTGGATGAGTCCATGGCAGATGGCTGGGCTGTGTTTCCACCCATGGGGCTGTTGGTTCCAAGAGTACTGGATGCCCCTCCAAGTAAAGTGAACTGTGGCCTGCACTCCGCTGCCAAAGGAATCGAGAAAAATGCATTGACAGTATCAATTGTGGCATACCACTTGTCTGCCTCTGACTCGAGTTCATACTGAAGTTCTAGCATGTCCGGTATGGCAGCATTCATGGTGGTGTGACTTCATTCAGACCATGATGGTCAACTGCTAGTTTCTACTCTCTGTTACTTTCTCACTGGCCACATAGGGCTATTAAAGGGTGAGCAGGTCCTATTGATCACTGCTTGGATCTCCAGTCTATGGATCATCTTACAGATGGCAATCAGGGATTCTTGGTTGGTGCGATATTGCTGCAGGTGCCTTGTTGCAGTTGTCATAGGCACTTGTTGCTCTTCAACCTTCAGAGACACCACAACAGAAGGATCCTCTGAGAGCCCAGGCAAGGTGGACAGCTGTTCAATTTCCTCTGTCTCCAGAGCAGCAATACCAAAAGCCCATCGGTACCCTATTGGGTCTTTGAACCTCTCCTGATGTAGTCTACACCAAGGATGCATGTAGCCTCTGGACCAGTAAGAATGAGATATTTTTGCCACTTCCTCCGTCAGGCTGACTCCAGCCTCCAGTACAGCCAACTCTTGGGATCCTCCTGTCGCTCCAGAAATACAAATGGGTTCCATCTCTTGACAGCTTGATGGCATCAGTGTGCAATATGCACCTGTATTTGCTAGAGCCTTATACCTCTGTGGGACTGATGTGCCAGGCCATCTGATCCACACAGTCCAGTAAATCCAATTGTCCCCTACCTCCACCTGGCTGGAGGCAGGGCCACTCTAATAGTCATCACAACACTGGTCATTTATATCTTGTTGTCAGGGATTGTCTTTATCACAGGAGCTGGAGTACAATCAGCTCTTCCACTCCATCTGGGAGCCTGCTCACCAGAGACTTAAGCTGCAGCTTTCATGGGACAGTCATCCTTAACCTTTGTTCTCGTCTTCAATTCACACACCTGTTTCTCCAGAGCTGAGGTAGGTTTTCCATCCCACTTTGTCACGTCTTCTCCATGATCCCACAGGTAAAACCATAAGGTGGCCCGTGGCGTGTACCTCCTGTGTCTTCTCTCTTGAACAGCAGGATGCCTCTTATTAATATCAGAGACGTGGATTGGTACACGTGAGGAGCTGGATAGATCAGATAGATTGTCTCTCAACTGTTTGAACTCCTGGGATAGTTTTTCCACAGCTGAAATGATGGAAGAGGTGAGATTGTCTTCTAGCTCTCAGAGTTTATGAATCATTTCATCCACTATTGGTGGTGTTATATCATTGCAGGTTATTGCTGCCAATGAATGGGCATGTGATGACAGTGCATCCATGTAAAGTTCCACCACATGGGTAGTGTGCATTTGAATTCATCTGGATCTACAGATGCATTCCCAGCATCCCGCCTGCAATAAATCATCTCTACAATGGCTGATTCCCTCAGAGACTGGATGCTTTTCTCTAGTGTGGTCCAGTTGGCTGAATGGCTCATAACATCGTCCTTGTACGGAAACTCTTCTTTCACAGCTGCCAAGAGCCATGTCCAAATGCTGAGGCACTGTTTCTCTTTTGCAATTTCTTTGTCAATCCCCCCTACCCTAGGACATGATCCCAGCTGCTTAGCTTCCCTACCTTCTAGCTCATGACCATCGGCCCCATTGTCCTAGCATCAGAGTAACTAGGTGATGATGTGCTCCCCTGGATGACTGGTGAAATCTTTTCACATATTCTGTAGCTCAGCTGATGCTGAGGTCGAGAAGTCATCTCTTCTTCTTCATCTTCCCCTGATCTACATAGTAAAACTCTTGATCAGATGCTGTCCTGTGTCATAAGTGCATTGGTTCCCTTTCATCAGTGTACGTGTCGCTTTTGTGCCTCTTGTTTGCTTTTCTGCTTGGCACAGGGGTAACCAATATTGGCACAAATTGGTCCTTTGATTTAGCTGCAGTATCTGTTGTCAGGATTGGTGCAGCTGCTGTGCTTGGGGGTTGAGTAACATCAGCAGCTGCACTGTCTGCTGATGTCAAGGTTTGAGTTGCTACTGTACTTGTCACTGTGGGTGGTGTATCTGCTGTACTTGGAGTAGCTGCTGTTCTTGAGTTGGAGTAGCTGCGTTGCCTATTGTAGTCAGAGTTTGAGTAGCTGCTGTACTTGTCACTGTGGTTGGTACAGCTGCTGTATTTGAAGTACCTGTACTGTCTGTTGCTTTGCCATCAGACCCAGAGACATCCTTTTCCATTTGAAGGTGCTGGATAGTGTTAAACAAGGCTCTGTAAGAATAGGCCAAGCCCCAGCATGCTGCCATGATTTGTCCCTCTCTGGTATGACCAGGATGACAACAAACCTCATTTAACTGATTTACTAGCTTTTCCAGTTTTTGCACTTGTTCAGTGGTGAAGTTCCAAAGCACTGGAGGCACCCAGTGGACTAGATATTTGCCCATACTGTCCCACACACCCTGCCACTCGTAACTGTCCAGCCTTGGGGAAAATCTCTTGTTCCTCTTCTATCGTTGTCCAACCCTAGACAAGACCCAAATCCAATTCTGCTTAACTTTTGAGATCAGATGAAGTGGATGTCGGTAAAACACGCTCTGTATGTGTGCCAACATGGTGATCCCCATCACAACCAGCAGATAAGTTTCGAAGGTACCCAAAAGCCATTCAAAAACTTGAGAACTCACAAATGATGCTTTAAATAGTTTGGTGGGGGAGCTGGGAGCGTAAGAGAATATCTCCTTCATAGGTTGACCACCCGAGGAGGGAAAAAAAGATGTGCAATTGCTAAACACTTCCTTTATATACCTCCCAAAGTATAAAGGTGATTACCACACTGGGAATGCGAGTCAAATCAGTTTTATGATCAATGATTCTGCTGTATTGCAAGTCATTACAGTGAAACAGTAAAAAAGTACAGAGAAACAAGACCCTTAGCCCAAGGCCTCAAGGTCATAAACACTAAACCAGCAAATACTGGCTGTAAGTAGGGTACGACATGCTGAAACTGTGAGATCAAGAGCAACAACTTTGAGAGTTAATAGATCAGCATTAAATAGGATTAGACACACCCTGGTCAGATCAGTTGTCATCTCAACCCTTCGTGCCCCATACTGGGTGCCACAAACAACTGTCATGGTTTAAGCCCAGCCAGCAACCCAGAACCACACAGCTACTCTCTTACTCCCTGACTTCTTCCTTCCCCCCTCTCCTGGAGAGATGGGAGGAGAATCAAAAGACTGTAACCCCCACAGGTTGAGATAAGGACAATCAAGTAACTAAGATATAACAGAAAACTACTACTGCTACCAACAATAATAATAATAATGACATGGGAAATGACAAGGGAAGAGAATACAACCTCTCATCACCTGCCAACTGATATCCAGCACGGTGATCTAGCCCTTCCAGATCACTCCATACAGTTTGTATACTGGGCATGACATGCTGTGTTATGGAATGCCCCTTTGGCTACTTTGGGTCAGGTGTCCAGTCTCCCTGCTTCTTCTCCTCCCTGGCAGAGCATGAGACTCAGAAAGTCCTTGGTCAGAGTAAAAATTGCTTAGCAGCAACTAAAACGTCAGTGCTGGCTGGAGAGTCACTGGAATGGGTTGCCCAGGGAAGTTGCGAATGCTCCATCCTTGGCGGTGTTTAAGGCTGGGTTGGACATAACCTTGGGTGGCATGGTTCAGTGGAAGGTGTCCCTGCCCATGGCAGGCTGGTTGGAACTAGATGATCTTCAGGTCCTTTCCAACCCTAACTATGATATGATTCTATGATTCTATCAGCATTGTTCCCAGGATGAAAGTCAAAACCACAGCACTGCACCAGCTACTAAGAAGGAGAAAAATGGCTGCTACTGCTGAAGGCAGGACAGCCCCTCATGAACCTAGATGAACACTTTGTCCTAGAAGGTGGTCAGATTTGTCAAGGGCAATTTGCCTGTGGTGAATCTTTGCTGGCTTTTTCCTGTTGTATGCTTCATTTTTCTTGTGATAGTTCCTAAGAGGATTCACTCCATAATCTTCCCAGGGACAGAATTAAGGGCAATGTGCCTATAATTCCCTGGATCCTCCTTTGTTCCATTTTTTTTTTAGAAGATGGTGAAATTTGTCTTCTTCCAGTCCTCTGGGATGTCCTCCAATCTCTGAAACTTCCCAAAGATAGTGAAAAGCATCCTTGCAATGGTGTCATCCAGCTTTCTTAACACCCTCAGGAGAATATCACCAGGACCCCTTGATTTATAATGGTCAAGCTTCTCTAGTACTCACATATCAGCTCTTCCTTCACTGATGGTGGGTCTGTGCCTGCATCACCATGGAATTTTAAGACTAATTTCCATCTCTTTCTTAACAGTGGGACAATATTTTCAATATTTCTTGCAGAGTCAAAGGAACATTTATCACTGCTCTCAGTTTGGCTTGCTCCTCGATTAGTTGCAATGGTAAAAGCAATATTACTTTGAACTTTGCCCCCAAGTCCTCCAGTTTAGAGCCCTCCTGACTAAGTTGGTGAGCCTGCTGTCAAATATTCACTTACAGACAGGAGGATCCCATTCCTCTCTAACAGGCTATAGTCACTGAAGAATATCCTATTTTCATAAAAGCCGAACACCCCATTACAGCATCAACCGCAAGTCCATTTGCAAGATGAACCCATTTCTGCCTGTACTTTTCCCTCTAACTAGTAAAATGGAGGAAAAAGTAACCTGAACACCAATATTTTCCTCTTGCATCACTAGGGCTTTATAGTTTTCCTTAATTTTGCCTAGGTTCCGGCATGAGATATCCATGCCTGTATGAAGAATATCAGCATATAGTAATCTGTGCTCTTGAGAAGTTTTGGCAGCCTCTCAGCAGCATCTTGGACTGTAGAATGTTGTCCACTCTGAATGTTCTGAGAAAATATCAAATTTTAATGTGAATATTAAAATTTTATGTAGGCAATTTTGTGAATAAGAAAGCAGATTTTTCTGAATTTGACGGAGCTAGAATATACTTTAGTAGTGCCGCAGTTGGGGCTCAAATTAACCAAATGTTCTCACATATAAGAGTCTGTCTCTATGGCAGGAAGACAGACAAACATTAAGGAAATGGAGTGGACAATTATTATAATATTTTCAGCAGTATAAAAAAGTCATTGCCAGCAATCTTTATCTCCATATCTCTAAAGTTGAATGCAGTCTTTCAATTAATTTGGGGGGAATTCACTCAGACTTTTACTTGTATACTGCTCACATTTTAAGTATAATCTGAAAAAATGCTTGAAATTCATGAGGAAATTATAACGTAAGAGTTCTTAAGCAGTTAGCAGCAAATTAGAACATATTTACCTCTGTATGGAAGAAAATATTTTACTTATATTTGTTTATAAAACTGTTTATGAACTATTATAACAGGAGTGGTGTATCTAAATCCAAAATCCAAACTGAAAAAGAGTAGTAGAACCGTAAGAAGATATCTTATTTATTGTATGATGAAATAGTAAATAACCAGTTCAGTCAGTTAGCTGGATTTATAATGAATTAAGAAAAAATTGGTGGAATTAAAAGCTTGATTGGCAGAGGAAAATTATGCTTAGTTTTGTTATGCACAGGATGACAGGGCTGACTTCTAAACATAGTGCTAAGGGATATTCTGGAAGGCTGAAAAAAGCAGGGGCAAGACATACATCAAGGGAAATTTAGAGGTTAAGGAACTGAAACTGTCAATGGCTAAGAAATATAGTGAATCATTTTTCACTGAGCCAGAGGCTAAAAGACCTAATGAGCTAATAATAGTGCACATTTCACACCCGCAGGACAAGGGACACATCAGAATAACACAGCAAGATAAAGAGGATTGTCAGAGTAACATGATTGGGATCATATGTGATTAAAATTTACCACCATTAATTGTGGGAAAGGATAGAAATATTTTCCATGATGGGAAAAATAGCAAAACGTGATAGCATTTCAAAACACTGTATCCCCAGATGTAAATTATTAAAAATATTTTATTGCTTTGTTTTGGTTCCTTTTTCTTCATTCTTCTCCCCAGAAAGGGCAAACTGCAGCAAGAAATGCTTCCTGAATAGAAATAATTAGCAGAGTACCACCATCAGACGAATGATACTCACCTGAGATGCAGCTTTAAATCAAAAGGTTAACACACAAAAAATTGTATAGGGTATCATGAAAGAAAACTGAAAAGGATTTGGGGGTCATTCAAAGATACTTTCTAGATACTTTCTTTTTTTTTTTTTTTTTTTTTTTTTTTAGGAATAACAACAAAAAGTTGCATTTAGTCTTAGTTTTATTGAAGCCAGACTCAGCAGATGTAAACACATTTGGCTTTATTGAGGCCTATGTTGAATAAATGCAACGAAGTTTGGTCTGTGCTTCCCTGGCATCTATTTCAAGTATTCTTTTGGGATGAGAATCTTTCTGTGAAACCTTGGACAAGATTGGAACAGTAGCAATGACGCTATGTATTTTCAGTCTGACAGCCCACTCACTGCCTGAAAGACATGGTCAGTTCTTGCCTTGTATAAGGTCACCCACAGAAAACCATGCTTTCTGCTCAGCTGTGGGCAGAGGAGTGGTCTGAATACACAAAATCTGCCTGCTTCTAAAAACTGGAGGGAGTAAACAATATAGAAATGTTGGGTTTGGCCCAACATTCAATAACATGAGAAAAGTAAGGCTCTGAAGGCATGTCAAAAGTATGTTTGCTATGAAGATGCTCATCTCAGGTAGCAATTTTTCAAAATAGAAATCGCACATAGCTTCTAACTACCTGGGTTTCCAAGGTGATGTGAAGCTTCAGCATGGCTATCTTGATTAAGTTTCAATTTGCCTTTTTTTCACCTATGTGTTCCCTGCACAGCTTCTGCTCTACAAACCATATTGACTGCTGTTAGGTTTCCTAAAAAGAGCAGATGTAGTACACTCACCAGAAGTCATTTCATTTCAGAATGACTGAACTGGTTGCTGCCACTAGGACCTGTAAAGTATTGTGACAAGTAGGATTACTATTCACATGAAGCTGTTAAGTGTTTTTATCACAACACACTGTGAGATATGTGTTCTACATGTGGAAAAACGTTTACAACAAAAAAAGTCTTAAACAATTTCTCTTTCACTTCTTATGTCAATTCCCTATTTTAAAGGTGACACAGCACCAGTTTTCATGAAGTTTACTAATTTCAAAAGCAAAATGTCCAGAATACTTTACCTGCATCCCCTGCCATCTATCTGCTTTATAAGCTGATGTCAGACAGATTTGAAGTATGAAAACAAACTCATCTACTTGCTGCTTTGTGACATTTTGTTACCAAATCTCTTTGCCTTGTTATGTTGCTCATCTCATGGGGCATTTTTCTACCAGAGATTTCCATGGGATTTTTTTTTTCTTTTCAATTTTCAGCAAACCAATCTTTCTGTCAGTAGAAAAATAATGAATACAATTGTTTCTTTATTGACAATGAAATGTAGGAATGCTAGGTATTCCCAGAAAGAGCAGTTGTGAAACTGAAAAACATTCAGAACCCTTACTGACATGCTTGAACATTTCTTTCTGAAGAACTGTTCAATCAGGTAACTGCACAACCTCATCTTTTGAGAAATGTTTATATTGAGGTGATAAAACATGTACTCCCATAGGTAGTTTAGCCAATTATCTTTTTCCTGATCTAGTTTTAAATGTATGCTATTTTATGGTTGTATCTTGTCATTATTCTACTTCCACTATGTATTTTCATACTGCAGGTCCTTGTGGCTTATCTGAAAATAAATGAAGTCCCTATGCCAATTTTTCACAAGTGCTAATTTTAGAAAGTATTGTGTATTTATTTGATCTTTTTTCTTACTTAAGTCTCATCTAATATATTTCTTCTCTCCCCATGAAAAACATAGGCACCTAATTTCCTTTCCCTCTTTCCTTTCTTTCCCTTCCTTTCCTTCTTTCTCCTCAACTTTTTGTAAGCTAAAACCACTTTGTGTTCAACATGTGAAATATTATTTAGCCTGATAAATGTTGTTGATTCATAAAATTGAACTGTAAGGTAGGCAAAATATATAGTGATGCGGTCCTCTATGATATAGGTCAGCACTCACCTTACTCATAGCTCAGATCTCAGAAATCTATGTTTAATCATCTTCCTTTTTGAGGGTTTTTTGAACTTTTATTTCCACCTTAGTAATGTTTCCTTAGCCACTGGGCTACAGACTTTTGGAGGACAGAAAATACTCTGCTGACCTTGACCTAGTTTATATAAGTGAATCAACACTCTGGAGAGCAGCTAACCCTTAACCCATGAGTGTGGGTCAGTGAAACACATTTTACAACAGAAACAGTCTTAGACTATGTGAGGAATTCATCTTCCCTTACCTTTGACTCCTATGAAAAATAAAATGACTTTAGCAAAAGCATGCCAGCAAATGAAAATCTGTTCTGAGTATTCTCTTCTCCTGTGGTTGAATAATGTCTTGGTGGTGTCAGCTAAAATTACTTATGACTGAGTTCACATAACGAAGTTGAAGAGGATGCACACATTTGATGTACTAACCCTGCATATCCATCTGTACTCGATATACAGAAACAGGCACTTCCAGACCATGCTTTGTCTTTTTAACTGTTTGTGCTTCACTAATGTGAATCTTCGTTGTGTGAATCTGAAGAACTCACTCTGACTTTCTGTACCTGTTGAGGGAAGAGATAGAGACTACAGTGTCCCACAGAATGAAATATGCTATATCCCTAGACAATGTTAAGGGGAATACTCTGGGTTTTTTTTAGTGTGGATCATGTTCTAACATATGCTTCTTTTGCTGACAGAGATCTCATCTCATAATATTTTACTATTTATATCAATGTGGTTTTGATGTGTGCTCTTATTTTAGAGACTTTTTATAATTCGCTGGAAATTTTTTGTTGAACTCTATCCATGATCACCTTTAGAAGTGAAAGTCATTAAGCCATGTGCTTACAAGGGACTTAAGGTTACACGGTAACTTGGCAAAGAAGGAAGGTGACTGAGGTAAAGTCTGAAAGACTCCTGCTGCCTGACTAAAGGGAGATTTTGATTTTGGTGAATAATGAATCCAACCAAAACCAAGCTTTTGTATGTGCATTTAGCTTACATAAGTGGAGAAAAGTGGGTTTGTGGAAGTATTCCATCTGCGCAAAAAGCTCAAGCGTATCAGAAAAAGCAATAATTTACCCTGAAGGACTGCCTAATGTAGAGAAACAGGATTTAGAAAGAATTTGTTGGCTAGAGTATGTGTCGTGGTTTAAGCCACTCACGCAGTTTGCTCACTCACTCCCCCCTCTTTCTTCCCCTCACTCCCAGAGAGATGGGAAGGAGAATCGAAAGAATGCAACTTCCACAGGTTGAGATAAGAACAGTTCAGCAACTAAGGTATAACACAAACCACTACTGCTACCACCAATAATAATAATGACAAGGGAAATACAACGGAAGAGAATACAACTGCTCACCACCTGGTACGAAGACTGACCAAGCAGTGAAACCCTGCTTCCAGGTCCGTGCCCTTCATTTTTACATCCCAGGCATGACGTGCCGTGTTACGGAATACCTCTTTGGTCAGTTTGGGTCAGGTGTCCTGTCTCTGCTCCCTCCTGGCTTCCCCTTCTCCCTGGCAGAACACGAGGCTCTGAAAGTCCTTGGTCAGACTAAATATTTCAGCAGTAACTAAAAACATTGGTGTTATCAGCGTTGTTCCCAGGCCAAAGGTCAAAAGCATAGCACTGCACCAGCTACTACGAAGGAGATAAATGACTGCTACTGCTGAACCCAGGACAGTATGGAACCTTTTTATATCACTGTGCAATGAATAATACATATTTCTCTTTGTTGGAGAAATATGATGTTATGATAGATGACAGTCTGTCAGGATCATCTAGGTACAGTGTGTGAGAGCAAAAAGTAGACTAAGTGACTTCTTAGAGTTCCTTCTCTTTGTCTGATATGCTGACCTTTTTCAAATAGAATGGTTTTATGCCTAGATACAAGCTTTGGCCCTTATTTCCTAGTTGAGATGTGCGTACATACTCTCCTGACTATGTAAACAGCCCAATTAGAATTCATTCTGTTTTGAAATTATCTGTAGAGGTCCTGCATTTGTATGTCTTTGAGTTGTCTTTCATGGAGTCAGCAATGTTCAACATTTACTTATAATTTTAACGATGGTATACTTCTACCTATGAGAAATATCAACAATAAAAAAGACAAAATTTAGCTATTTTAGAAATCACCTCTATAAACAAACCAGCCTCATGTCTTTCTGTGTAGAATTCCCCTGACACTTTGCTTGAGCAAGCTGTAAATCATTAGGTTCAATGCTAAAGCTGTGAATTTGTATCTGGGGGTAGAACAGACTCAAGAAGTCCATGCTGAAAGAGTTATGCTGAAATGATTACTCGAGGAAACAAGCACTGTGTCCCTTCTAAAGAAGTTATAAAATAAATTTAAAAGTTTCATAGTACAATTTCTATGGGTATTCAAAAGCTTTGGGCTTCATTCTAGTGCCAGGTCTTGTCTAGTGTCGTGTCATTGAAGCTAATGGAATAATGGTGGTCTCCTGCTCAATGAAAATGTGGGGAATTTAGCTTTTTTTTTTTTTTTTTTTTTTTTTTTTTTTGTAATTCTCTATAGGTCTCGATTGACTATATTAATGTAAAAATAAATTGGTTTTCATTAAATTGTATAGTGTTTGATTGGTCAGGAAATTTAGAAAGCTCACAGGAGAACTATATATAGTTCCAGTCCTGCTTATAGCCAGATCATTCCTTGCACAATTGATACAATTTTTCATTATAAAAGGGTGGTTTTAGAGATCTCATTTTGTTTTCAATAGGGAAATATTTTGGTTGATCATTTAAGTAAGTATGAGACCAGCACTTTTTGAGATTCTGTTACATATTTAAAAAATACTTAACGTAATCATATTTTGGATACATAGCAATACTGAAAGCACATGAAACTCCATTCTTCCACAGTTGGCAATAATACTTAGATAATGCCATAATCACCAGTAGCAGTTCTTACACAGAATCAGATTCAAAGCAGAGGAAAAATATCATTCGTCTGATTTTAGCATGATTAATTTTGAATATCTTTGGAAGCAAGATACTAGACCTAGCCCAAACCTCAATCTGTGATGGCACTATAGTAAAGAGATAAAGCTATTAAACATAAATGTTGGAGTAATATTTCATAAAGAAATATGGAAACCTGGTCAAATATTTTCTAAGAGTAAGACACATAAGAAAAAGGAGTGGCTTCACACATACAGATTTACATATTCAGTATGTACACGTGCACAATCCTTTTCAGTAAAGAAAAACATGAATACTTTACATTTACAACTGTCACTGCTTTCCAAATACCTTTCTTTCTACATTTGAGATAGCAATGATTTTAATGCAAAATTGAACAGCTTAATGGGCTGAAAATGTTTAATGAGAGCACTTTAATTGAAACTTCACTATGCCTTCCCTAGACTCTAAAGACTCTTTAAAACAACATGAGAATTTTGCATAAAATAATGCTTCTAGGCCCTTTGAAAGACATTTGAAAAAAATCTTCCTGCATCTTTTGGAAATGAACAGTAAAGCAATGAGTTTTATTGATAGAGGCAGGAAAGAGGCAGTCTATCTATAACTGCTTCACATTCCAGAAAAAATTTCATTGACTTTCTTGATTTTCTTCCAAAGTAAAGCTTTTTCACCTTTTATCATTGAGAGAAATGCTGAAAAATATGGAGATACTCAGCTGGTTCAGCAGTAGTAGGATACTGTTAACACTGAAATAAACCATGAATTATTTCCACAAAAGAGTAAAGATCATATTTACTATTAAAAGGTACAGATTTACAATGAGCTCTATCTTATATAGATCTTTAATTCCCAGCACTTATTTATAGCACTGGGACATCCCATTCTGTCCAGTTAGGTATCCAAAGGCCTGGAGGCAGCTAAATAGGAGCAATTAGTATCTAAATGATTGTGAGGTGGGTGATAGCTAACCTTTGATGTTTGGGGAACCTAGATAATTTGAAAGTGTCCATACCAAAAGAAAGCAGTTTAAAACCTGGAGGAAAAAAGACCTCTGGAGAAGGAAAATCACACTTACATCCATACAAAATTGCTCAGTATCTGTGGTCTTTTGATATTATGTAAGGGTATTTTTATATGGCTATGTATGTGATTTTTTCAAAAGTTAGCACTTTTTTCCTACGTATTTCTAACATTTGTATCATTAAGAAAGAATGTAGAAAGAGTTCAGTGATAATCTCAGAACCACTCTATACATTCGAATTATTTTATAACTTAAGATGAACTATCTGGAAAGAGCACAACCTATAGATCTATTGAAAGTCATCAGGGTTATGTAAGCTATGTAGGCACTAGGTCAAATACAATATAATTTTCTAAATCTCCATTGGGGTCTTAAAACCTCAGAAGCTTCATTTCAGATTATCTTTGTGTGATTATTAACTGCTTGAATTTATTATTTTTGTATTTTTCTGAGCTGATTGTTTTTTGTTTAAAGAGTATAATGTGGAAATGTAAGCAAATGAGAATTATTTCTAAACCTATCTACAAGACAGAAAACATTACAAAAGCTGATCTTTGTCAGTTACTTGTACCTGAATCATGAATTCAGGTGGTTTTAGTTCCAATTTGCTTTATTTTTTCTACTTATATTTAAGTCTCTGACCCTCTAAAATAGTTCGTTTTCTAAATAGTTCATCTTTGGATCTATGTTTATGGTTGCTGTGGTGTGGACATTAAGAGCAGGAGACAGGAATCAACACTGGAAACTGCATCATTTTTCCATGAAAAAAATACACAGACTTTGATGAAGAGAGCCAATGTTCTCATGCAGTTGTCAAAGGCAGGACAATATTTTAGCTCCTCTTGCAAAAGTAGCAAACACTAGATAGTAGATGGTGGTTTTAGTAAAGTCCAGTCAGTGAGAGTTTACAACTTCCAATAGCATGGAAAGTGAGGTAGGAAACTTTCAACAGTATAGTTGATCATGACACTCTTTTTAGGTAATTCAGTGATTATATTTTTATAACTTTCTGAAACACTCCATTGTTTTTTGCATGTGTCAGCCCTGAAAAAAATATATTAATGCTTGTTAAAAACCATTCAGCTCATTGTTGATATCTGTCTCTAAGCCCTGGCTCTGTTACAGGCATTGACTTCAGTCAGATACCAAAAAATCTGCCTCTCCAGAACCCTATCCTACTAAAAATGCATTTTTCCTAACAGAAAGAAAAAGGAGATGTGTCTTCTGATAGCTCCATTTTTTTTTTTTTTTTTTTGAAATTGACTTTATTCTCAAAGTTGTACAACTGGAGGATTCTTTCTGGCTTTTTGTCTGAGTGATCTGCTATAAATCTGGTCATCGTTCATCTTTGTACAGAAGAGATGCTTGGGCTTACGGTAGCTGTTCAGCTTATAAAACTGGAGTTTCAGCACCAAAGAATGAAATTCCCTTCTCTGCTGAAGTTCTTTTGCAATAGAAGCAATAGAATTTTTTGACTGAATTTTTATACTTGCCATAAATATGTCATACAAATGTGCAAACCTTTCTCACTCTACCTGTATGAAGGTGCGTCTTGAAGCAGCTAGGTCAAATGGAAGGATGGAAGATGCAGTTATTCTATGATTTCTCTTGAACCATCAAAGCAACCAGAAGATGGTCCTGGCTGTTTGTTGGGGAATTTGCTCTACAGTGTTCTGTTAATAGTCTTTTTTAACGTGGCATGAGCTTAAGTTAATGATCTTAAATAAATAAGAGAAAGATTTTGTGCATTTGTGCAGGTTAGTAGGACTTTATGACGTCTAAACAGAGAGGGTCTGGCAGAAAATTGGCTGTTAGCAAAGACTAAGAAGTCACAAGTAGGTTAGACCTCAAAATTCTAGATACTCTCCAGCACTGAAAGGTGGTGGTGATCAATGTATTAAGAATACATATACAATCTCATTTATTTTATTGATGTCAACTTTTTTATCTAGTAATACAGCTAGACTATTCTGTTTTGCTAAATGAAAAACTTTCTTAAATCTAATCACACTTGAAGAAAAAAGCTAGCTTTGTGTTCTGTCCTGTAATGAAATAGTTTAGTACCTGAATTACCACCTAAATAACTCTTAGAAATGATAATTTGTTTCACCATCTTTTATGTCTTCATAAATTACTCTAGCCAAAGATGTTGACACACTATGGCACAATAGTAAAAATGTGATTGGGAAAACAGCATTTTATTTTATTTTATTTTATTTTATTTTATTTTATTTTATTTTATTTTATTTTATTAAAACTATAGAGTACATCCTGGGCTTGAGATATTCTCCTTTATTTCTCAAGACATTAACTGTACATTTACTGAAGACAGAGCTGTGGAGAAAACCTGAAAATACTCATGATCCAGGTCGGCTTTTGAAATTTTCAGGTATAAGCATCATTCTAGTTGGAGCAAAGAGATGAACAATTGGGATTTTTTTTGTATCCTGGGGACATACTGAAGCACTGGTACTAAGAACCTAGCATATTCTTTGGATAAAAAAGACTTTTTAATATCCTATTTTCATTGATTTAATTCTGCACTGAGAAATTAATGCAACTTTGCTGTCTAGAATATAATCAGGAAGACTTCTCTGCAGCTGAGGTTAAGGAAAGGTTGTGATATTACAAATTAGAACTAAATAGGAGACTGATATTGAGAAACTGGAACCTTGTTAGCTGCACTAATAAAGAATCAAGTCTCTGAAACAAAGGGTCCCTAAAGGTGAGATAGCTGGAGTTTGAATACAAATGTCTGTATTATTATTAACACATCCATGCATGAAAGCAGGTTTGTAATGCATATTTAAAACTGAGCTCTCAGGGAGATTAAGCAAAGACAATGTAGATAAAAAATATGAGGAGGTTGAGACTTTTTTTCTTTTTTTTTTTTTTTTTTTTTGGCTACAGCTACTTAATTAAGTAACTGCCCTGGGTTCAGCTGTAACAGTTACTTTTCTGCTTCTTTGTAGTTGGTGCAACACTGTGTCGGAGAACAATGTAACAACTTTAGCTGGAGAACAATGTTTATAACGCGCCAGTGTTTTAGTTGTTGTTAAAAAATGCTCACCCCTATCAAAGACTTTTCAGTTATTATGTAATGTAACTAATGTATGGGTTCCTGCGGAAGCTGCGGTAATGCCTGGAGCAGCTTTTCTTGAGTATCACATTGCCTGAATTGAATAGTGTCATGGCCATGTGTAGACAACTGCCAATTCTTCCCACACTTGAGAACTTACTTGTCAGATAAAAAGGAAGTGGGAAGGCAAGAGAAAGCTTATGTGATGTCGTAAATACAAAATCACAAGTCATAGCCAGGAACTGTTTCACTGGAGAGAAAAAATAATTTACACATGCTCCAAGAAAAAGGTAATATGGATTTGTGTGCTTGTATATCTTTACAAAAGCTCCCTTTTTACAGGCTGCATAGGCAATCTCTTCAAAACCTTGTGGAACTCTTTAATCACAAAACTAATGTTATTACCATATTTTCTCAACTTTCCTGACCAAGATATTCTGAGTAAATTCTTCATACTTCTATAGATTAAAAGTAGTTTCACTTAATATTATTCTTTTCTTAAAATAATAAGGGCATTTATGTCTTCAGAGGTCAAATCTTGCTCTGAATGACAGCATCAAAATATCTCTCCCCATAGCACATATTAGTGAAATATGAGTTTCAGTACACAGTCTTGGATTCCTTGAATGGTCTAATACTGTCACTGTCATGATTTCACTGTCATGAAGCCAGTGAGCCAGCTTCAGCTGGAGCTTGGCTCAGATACCTCTATACAAATGTCCGCAGCACGGGGAACAAACAAGAGGAATTAGAGTGAATTAGAGTTGTGTGCATGTTTAAGAGGGTATGATATCATAGGCATCACAGAAACATGGTGGAATGGCTCCTATGACTGGTGTGTTGAAATGGAAGGTTACAGACTCTTTAGGAAAGACAGGACTGGTGGGCGGGGAGGGCGAGTTCCTATGTGTGTTAGGGATAGGCTGGAGAGTATGGAAATCTGTCTGGGGACAGCTGAGCAGTCAACAGAGACTTTGTGGGTCAGAGTTAAAGGGAGAGCAGTGATGGGAGACATTATTGTGAGGACCTGTTGCAGACCGCCTGACCAAGAGGACTCAGTGGATGAAGTGCTCTATAGACAGATAGGAACAGCCTCACGCTCGCATGCCCTTGTTCTCATGGGGGACTTCAACCACCCTGATATCTCTTGGCGGGATGGTACGGCCCAGCACAAGCAATCCAGGAAGTTCCTCAATTCTGTGGAAGACAGATTCCTTTGCAAGTAATAGAGGAGCTGACAAGGAGAGGTGCCGTGCTTGACCTTGTGCTCACCAACAGGGAAGGTCTGGTTGGAAATGTGGGCTACAGAATTTATGGACAGGGGTAGAGCAGTTGATGTCATCTACCTGGACCTGTGCAAATTGTTTGACACTGTCTCACATGACATCTTTGCCTCTAAATTGGAGAGATATCAGTTTGATAGGTGGAGCACTCAGTGGATAAAGAACTGGCAGGATAGGTGCACACAAAGAGCTGTGGTCAGTGGCTCAATGTCCAGCTGGAGGCCATTACAAGTAGCTTCCGTCAGGGATTGGTGTTGGGACCAGACTTGTTCAACATCTTTGTTGGTGACATGGACAGTGGGATTGAGTGCACCCTCAGCAAGTTTGCCAGTGACACCAAGCTCGGTTCGGTTGATACGCTGGATGGAAGGAATGCCATCCAGAGGGACCTTGACACATTTGTGAGGTGGGCTGATGCCAATCGGATGAAGTTTAACCATGCCAAGTGTAAGGTCCTGCACCTGGGTCAGAGCAATCCCAGGCAGAGCTGCAGGTTGGGGAGAGAAGAGATTCAGAGCCGCCCTGTGGAGAAGGACTTGGGGGATCTTGGTTGATGAGAAACTTAACATGAACCAGCTTCAGTGTGTGCTCTTGCAGCCCAGAAAGCCAACCATATCCTGGACTGCATCAAGAGGAGCGTGACCAGCAGGTCGAGGGAGGTGATCCTGCCCCTCTACTCTGCTCTCGTAAGACCTCACTTGGAGTATTGTGTGCAGTTCTGGTGTCCTC
>JANRGW010052765.1:0-16345 GCA_024733675.1 Psilopsiagon aymara
CTGGTGGTGTTCAAGGCCAGGTTGGACATAGCCTTGGGTGATATGGTTTAGTGGGAGGTGTCCCTGCCCATGGCAGGTGGCTGGAGCTAGATGATCTTAAGGTCCTTTCCAAACCTAACTATTCTATGATTCTATGACCACAAAGTATTGAGGTCTATCAGCAGGGCCTCCCAGATGAGGCTTTGCAAATGCAGCTGTATGGTGGCCAGCCCACGGCAAGGAGAGGAACACTGTGGTTGCATTGAGTTACTGGACGCAGAGGCCTGGTTCTGCTGGCTGAAAGAGTCATGGCACCACCCAGCTTTCCTGCAGGTCTTTCGTGACCTGTTTTGAGAAATCTGCTGTGATTTTAAGTTGTAATGCAGTACAAAACCAGGCCAGTTTTGTATAGTTCCGGGTTTCATTGCTAACCTTCCAGGCAACTCACTGAGTAAGATACAGCAAATATTTCATGACTTTAATTTCCCATATGGTTGACTCATTATTCTACCTCCTGCAGTCAGCTCTTGATTTTTTAATGTATTTTCCTTTCATCTTCTGCTCATAGCTGTCACATTGGTTAGAAGATATTGCTCTTGCTATTAACACTAGAAGTACTGAGGTAGTAGCAATTGCTTTCTTAAGGCAACTGGGAAATTTTGGTAACTGATCAGTGTATCACATGAGCACTGTATTTTTCTATGTCCACAAACACATACATGGATAAGTAAATTACTTTCACCCCTTTTATTTACAAATTCCACTACAAAAGTGCCTGAAACCTGCTTGTATGTGGGTGGCTACGTTTGCTCCCATGTGTATACTCTCAGCACAGCTACACCAGAAGTACTTGCCTTGCATGTCACGTCTTCCTCCCCAGGTATGTGGAGCAACAGTCCCAGCTGCTGCATGACGCCAGTTTCCATCCCATGGCCCCAGTCAGAGAGGACTGGTCAGAAGATAAGGATGTCCTTCTTTTTTAGGTCCCATCCTCATTTTGGGGCCATTCATATCACATTAATATCCCTCCACACCAGCAGTTTCGTTAATTTTCTTATCAGATACCTTTGTTTACACCTTCCATCATTATTTAGACTTGGTGCAGTCACAGCATCTAAGAATCAAAGTTGCCAACAGGGACTCCCACATGCCAGATATTACATTAAGCAGAGATAAAGATGAATGCCCACCCAACAGTTTGTGGTGACATTAGCCCTGGTTCCTGGCATGATGGCATCTCTCAGAGAGAAAAAAAAAATTACAATAGCCAGCTGTCATTTTTGTTAAGAGATCATGAAACTGCAAAATGTTAGAATTGTGTCCATTTATTCTCTAGGCTTTAATTGGCCTCTTTGAGGAAAATAGCGCCATTAGAAACACTAAAGGAAAAGATAATAGATTCTGAGTCTGGGGTCTACGAAATCAGTCATGTGGATTGATGGCATTAACTAAAAAGACAGAAGGGTCTTGAAACTATTCTCTCTACCTGTCCGTGAGTGACTGATAATATGTCCAGTTCCTTGGAGAAGACTCATAGCTCAGCACTTCTTTGTAATGATAGAAGTCACACTCCAGAAAAGTAACTAATAAATTATGTTGTGAAGTAGAGCAATGATGTTACCATACAGAAGTAAATGTGAAACTTGGCAAAAGAGAACGCGCGTTTTTACACAAATTACCCACAGCCATTATTACAATGATTTTTCCGCTTTGAAAAGACTGCATTGGTATCAGTTTCAATTAAGTTCAAAGCTTGAACAAGATTTGATTAAGGTGTCTAGAGAAGGATTTGATCACCAAATATCTCAATCTGGATTTCAAACTCTGTTTGACTTCTGTAAAACTAATGAAAATTGTGTTCTGTGCATTAAACAGTGCCAGGATTTGAACAATGTGTATCGGGAACATGCATGTGACTCAAATACAGCAAACAAATTACTTATGTGGAATAGGAATGGTCATTCACTGGAAATAAGTGGGATTTTGTCTCAAAAAAAAAAAAAAAGAAGCCCCTCAGGAAGACTTGAGGAAAGCCTGAGAAATAACAGGAAATATACACCAGAGAGAGTTTTCAAGCACAGTGTTTATTCTAAAAGGGATGAGAAGATTAAGGGATGGTTTACCAACAATGCAATAAAAGCTGAACATAGCAGAACAGGTCATAAACTTCCATGCAACACAATACTAGCCAGCTGCTCTCAAGCATGCAATGTTTTCTCGAAGCAAAGACATTTGCTACTGAAGCAAGTAACATGCATTTTGAAAAATGAGAATGTCTGGTGCTTTACTCCACCTTGAAACTTCCTGAGTCAGAATAAAATTGTGTAGAGTTATACTGCTTTAATCTTAAATATAAATGCATCTGTACTATGAGGCTTTTGAAGTATCGTGCTCCACTCATTCCATGACCCAAGCAATAGATATGAAGGAGGATATTTTCTTTTTGCTGGGTAATTCCTGAATTCTTTTGTCCTGTTTTCTTTTGCTAACTGCCCTGTGAACTCAAGAACTCTGATGGACGAGTAGTGGTGAATCATTCTTTGATTATGGCTTTGTAATTACAGGGAATGCCATAAGCACATTGTAATGCAGACTTGGAAATTATTCAAAAGGTTTTATCCTTTTTACTTATTCTTTTTATAGCTACACAGAGCCATCTTATAACTGTATTAAGGCACTCTGGGGATTGCATTACCAAGCCATTATAACACTTCAAGAGGCAATGAACTGCCTCTCTCTTTCTGTCTTACAAAAAGAAAATATTTTGTGCAGATTACAGGCAGTATTCTTGGGTTTCTCTCTGTGGAAGCCCAACACATTTTGCAGCATGTCTTTTAAAGTGGGAATTCTACAAAGTTAAAAATTCCATTCAATTTCAATATAGATACATTTTTTATTTTCCCTAAAGTTTGGTCCAGGAAGTAAACGGATGTGGTCTAGTTCTCAGAAAACAGAATTTTAATGAAAAGTCCAAGCACGTGAATGTCATCCATATGAGATCATTTTACATAGCTCCACTGTGTAATATATATTTTAGGGTGTTTTGTCTACAAATGACAGATGAAAAGCTGTACAGACTTTTCTAACTTAGCTGAACTGAGAGAAACCATAGTCTTAAAGAGACTGTGAAATGAGGAAGAAAAAAGTGAGCGAGGAAAAGTAATCTAATAAAATCTACATCTAATAACGTATAACATAGTAAATTTAGCCAGCGTTTGAAATAACAATGACTTATGTAGGACAAGTGTCCTGTTACCATAAGAAAAACATCATGAGTCCTTTGTACTTTTTTGTTCCTCTCATACTGGAAAATTCCTATAGATTAATGATGATTTGAATTTTGGAAATCTGAAAATTATCTGAAGATTTCTGCATGCCTTCAGAAGTATTTATCTTTCTGTAGAATTTTTTTTTATCCTGCTTCCAACCTCCCGGTACCAGCTATTCTTAATATTGGCAAAATTAAAAATACCACAAGTGCAAAGAACTATCGGAGATCAACAGAGAAATTAAATGTTAGGCAACAGCCAAATGAAGCTACTGATTAGTTAAACATCAGTGAACCCACAGCTCCTGCTGGGTACGTGAAGCAGCTCCCTACCGCTAGCCATCACAAGAAAGGACTTCAGGGAACAATGTATGGCTCTGTTTCTGCGGCAAGGCTGTATAATCTTTTATTTAGTAGATGTAAGCAGAGAAGTAGGACAAACACATGCATGCTAAAGAAAGAATTATTTTTACAAGTAATTCACTAAGGCAGCATACATGTTTGGATTGGTTCATATGTCTCTAGGTATGGGTGATAGGAGAACACTATGAACTTTCAATTACAACACCAACTTCCAAGATTCTAAATGAAGAGTGATATTTATTATATGCAAACTGAATTAAGGTTCTGGATGAGACCATGCTCACCTGTGATTGTTTCTTTCACTAGGCAGTAGCTGGGTAACAGCAGGCCAACAATAAACATGAAAAAATCCCAGGTTTATATAACAAGTCACTTTGATTTGTTTTGTGTTTTATCTGTAACAGATTTGTTATGAGATTAATCAGCTGCTGTCTTTGCTAACATGCTGTGGCATTGCATATCCATCTTATGACCTGAAAGCCGCTTCAATGCACCTATGAAAGTAGTGCGTCTGTACTGCTCTGTCCTGTGGCACTGAAAATTGCAATTTTTTTGTGTCAGAAGTGTGAGGTTCACACTTATCAGAGATGGCAATGACTGTGGTTTCCTGGCAGTGCCCTTCACGATGCTGTTCCCAGAGAAGGTACAGTGTCCAGAGGAGTGGCAGCAGCAGCACTGTGCCTTCATGCTGCCAGGACTCTGCAGGCACACCATGCTGGCAGACAGCGAGGAGGGGAGCACCCTGCCCTGAGCGCACAAGCAACAAGCCCTGGAGTGAGTGCCCAGAGGGCTTGCTAAGGATTACAAGGCATACATGTAAGTACGTACTGTCAAGTCATTGCCATGCAAAAAAAAATTCTAAGGAGATCAGGAATATCTTGCTAATTCAGTTATTTTCTTGTACCTCACCAGCCATATGTTAAGCCATGCATTAGCTGCTGTCATGGACTTGTCAAGACCTAGAGCTTTGACAAGTCAGATAAGAGCTGTTTCAAGCAAAAAGTGACATTTTTTGGTACATAAATATAATTCTACATGATAAAAAGAAATTCCTGTATATAGGGACAATGTAGTCCAGAACAATACCATCACTGCAATCTGGTTAATAAGGTGTTTATTACTCAGTTCTTGTCAGGTGCTATGCCAAATATTTTCTTTTCTTTGCAATGGTCTGATTCAGAAGTGGAACCTCAGAATGGAAGCAAGCTTTGGTCTAGTTGTGGTTATGCACAAGAGCGCAGCCATACTGATCAGATTTTACTGTCAATTTTTAACAAGCTACCATTTGCTGTCTGAGCTGGGGCAACTCTGAATGTGGATGCTTCTTGCCCCAGGGTGAGCTGAAGTAATTTATATTTTATCAGCCTCAGTGAAAAAAATGACAAGCTCCTATAAATTCCTGCACATTGCCACATTCAAAGAGCATGCATGTGGACATGACCGGGGCATAGCTGATATGTAGGAATATGCCTGAATCTGAGGCCTTCCTCTTACAAACCAAGTGTAGCTGATATGTAGGAATATGCCTGAATCTGAGGCCTTCCTCTTACAAACCAAGTTGCTATTAAACGTCATTTTGCATAACAAAGTCCTTTACCAGATTAGTCTGATCCTCTTCCTGGCAGTGGCAAAATCCTCATCAGCTTTATAGGAATAGCATCAGATGCTAACTGTTATTTGACTTGACTTTAACCTAAGCACTTTCATTGAAGTCAGTTAAAGCTGAATATCTTTTTTCTCAAGACCTCAAAGACAGAGCTTGCTTTTTGGTAGTGGGAGGGCCAGTAATCCTTGATAATTCAGTTATCGTGGAGGGTACCAATAATGAAAATCTTACCATGGGCTGATATGTTATTGTTTTATTCACAACATCTGGAATTAGTAACATGGGGCAAAAATGTGTTTCATTTTAAATTGATACTTTAGTTAAGCTCTGGGGGAAAGGTCAAATGATCATACAACACAAATATGACCATTGTGACCAAATATGACTGTGTGCTCTCTTGTGAGTAAATAGTGGAAACAAACATTTTTTCAGACCAAATGCACTTGGAAGTGGCTGCCCTTGGGAATAAAGTTATACTTTTAACAGCTCTGCTGGTGTATGTAACTTTCTGAAATGCAGCCACTGATAAAAATGGAGAACACCAAACATCTGCATTTCATTATGATTAACACACACACACACACAAAAAAAAAAAAGGAATTTTATTTAATGTCTCAAATCATCCTATCACTGTGAATAAAGGAGGCTAGAAAGATCACTAAATTTCTGCATAATGTTCTTTAAACATGAAATTGAAACAAGGAATGAAAGAAAGCTGGCATGCTACATAAGCACAGCAATGCATACAAAGAATTCTCTAGCCACATAGCTAAAAATAAATTAATATTTATATAATATATAGTCATCCAAATATACTAAAATAACAATTTAACTGTAAATCTTTAGTCTGAAGAGTTTCTTCCTTTCTCTTATCTCACTGATTACAAGGTTGTTTGGAATACTGAGTTTCCTTCAGGAGTCGCTGCCCCCTGTGCAGCTCCCACACAAGGTTCAACATTGATTTGAAACATTTATATTTAAATGACTCATTCTGATTAGTAAAATGAAGATTGTAAATCAGAATAACTTATGTCTCTCTAAGATGGCATGCTTGTGTACAGCAATAGAAAAGTCCACAGAAAGAGCTTTTCCATTAATTCATTCTCTCCTAATTTCCACTAACTCATAACTTTTTAATGTTTTTTACATAGTCAGGAAAGTAAGAAAGAGGTGAGACAGAGTGGGAAGAAGCGTGAATGTGATACAGACCAAGAAAGCAAGTATTTTGGAAAACATGTATCTCTCTTCATTGGGCAGTGCTGTCTTCAGTGTCTCCCTCTCAACTTCTGGAATTTTTCAACTGAAAGAAAGGAATTACAGTTTTTTGATCATTACAGACACACTTTTATTGGTAGGCTCTTTTAAGCGGCCTTGCCTTTTCCATTTCATCTTCTCCAGCTTCAGTAGTTTCATGCATCACACTGGATATCCTACCAGCCAAGGAATTAATATGGCTTTATCCCAGATGGAATTCCTATCACCGAGAAGAGTGATTGCTGGGCAGGTCAAAGCTGTCCCTCTCCAACGAGGCAGTCAGCTGCTACCGCCTTCTCTTGGAGGCTGACAAGTTCTCATTTTCTAAAAAAGGAATGTGTGTTTCCTGACTGCAGTATCATCTCTGCATTAGCTTCAAATACATTAGCATTTTCTCGTTAAAAAACATTCACAATTTTCCTTCAACAGAATAGTGCAAAAAGTAGGACCCTTCAAACTCCACAGAGAAAATACAAATTCCTCAAGAATCTGGATTGGTTCTTAAGTTTCCACTAATACTTTTTTCCCAAAAGACATCTGCTTCTATTTTCACTTTTCTTCAGATGCTAAAGATAAAATTAGAATAGAGAGATTTTGGCATTAATACCATGAGTATAGATGTGATGAAAACTCTGCAGCCCTTTTAATGGTCATACTTCAGCGAGATGCTGGGAGTGACTTGCAGAGATCAGTTTCCCACTGTGAGCATAATTTTGAGGTTTTGAACTTCCAATATATCAGAAGACAGTGTCAGCCACTGAAATATGCTGCTAAGTTTCTTAGCAGAGCTTCTAAAATTGTCACAGTAATTATTTTCAAGTTATTTTCCAAATGTATCACTTCGGAAATCTGTTTCTGTGAATCCTTTTACGGGACGGTCTTGCATAAATTCCAGGTACAAGCAGTAAAAACTATTAAATGCCTACAAGTGTGTTGAGGTAAGCACTTTACTAATTTTCCCCTGTCTACACACATCAGCAAAGCAGATCACAAATTACTGCACCATATCATCCACCCTTCCAGGACAACTGTTTCTCATACCTAATATATTACTTCAAAAAGTTACATAAGATCACACTTTTTGAAGCCAGGTGCCTCAGTTTTCCATTTTAATTGAATATACCAGCTGCTATAGATAGAAGGTATTCTTCTCAGCCATTAACTATTCTCTGAGAATCTGATCTTAAATAGAACAGGCAGAAAAACAAACTCAGCAATTAGACTCCAAAAATGCAGATAGTAACTCATGGACCTTTATTGCTTGGTCTGGGGATCTGCAAAGTATGAGGTTTCAGTCAGAGTCAGCTGGAACTTGGCTTTTCAGCATGGATGTAGAGTTCAGACTCCAACAGCAACAATCCAATGCAAGGTCATGCGAAGTGTCTCCATTGAACTGCCGTTGAAAATTCCTGGATTCCAGAAACCACAATTGCAATTCACTTACACCTTTTTCAAAGTTTCAAAGCTTCTAAAGCCTAAAGAGCAATAGCCTGAAAATTCATAGAGCAGGTCCACAAAGCTGCTGAAATGCCACTAGACCTGGGATAAGTAGGTTCTGGTACAATTCAGCTAAAGACAAAAGAGCCTGTCGGTACTTAGGAGCAAGCACGATTACACAAAGATGTCTGAAACAGGGCAAGTAATAAGTGAAGTTCAGATGTTTCGATAAATGGAAAGACTGCTTTCTGTCAGACTTTCATCAGAATTTGAACACATCCCCATAAAATGCATTTGCCAGTAAATATACTGTAATTGATAATAAAAGCAATCTGGTGAAAAACCCCTCAATTTTCACTTTTTTCAAGCTCCTTTTTTTGCTTCATCTTGCAATGAAATCTCTTTAATAGGAAAGATCACAAAACAACAAGTGGCAAACCAGCATATAGTGATTGCCCTCAAAAAACTGTCACAGTTCTGTGAAGAAACTAATTCACATTTTAACCACTCACTTATCTCCCCTGAATGAATGGAGGGAACTGTGGGGAAGAAGTCTGCCAAAGTACTTGTTATATAGAAGATATATTTTTTAAAAAGTTCTTACTCAATTTTTCTCCTGTATTCCCACACAGTGCAGGAACCAGTGACCTTGCTCTCCTGCGGGACACCGGGTTGAAGGAAGGAGTGATGAAGCTTGTCAGCCAGGAGACATGAAAGCTTATGAACATATCCCTGATTGAGATCAAAACCTGCAATCACTGCATCTCTTGAACAAAAGGCAAGATTCACAGGCTGTGTTACAGTTCGTGGTATAGCACACGCTAAATATAGTCAAGCTATGTAAAGTGGAGCCGTGAGGCTCTTTGGCACATCTTCAAGAGCTGTGTAGAGGAAAGGCCAGTTACTTTCAGTTCAGAGCAATATGAGTCATTTATCACTGGAAGACCCACTGAACACAATCCTTCTGAAGCCTAAGAGGAGTGGGAATGTTACTGAAAGTATCAAATGATCTGCCCTCTGTGAGAGGTTCCTAAAATAGACCAAGATACCTTCTTGAGTACTGACTCCGGCTTTCAAGGTTGAATCTTGTCGGAAGTGGTGAGTGTATAAACACACTTGGGTGGTGCCTGTGACAAATCAACATAGGTTTGATGTTGGTTTGCCAGAGGAACAGCACATGTGAAGGTAGAGCCTAAGGTGAATAAATGATTTCACTTACATCAATGCCTCAGTAGGAAAGGGGATTTTTTCTCAATCTGAATACATCACCAAGGAGTCCACCTTCCCCTCTGCTCTTTCACACATGTCTGTCCAGAATCTTCTTGCTCCTGAGCACTACAAATCCATATACTGTAACTGGGCACTCACTCCTCTCCTGAGCAAAACTGTGGAGTAGCATCAACCTTTCTTCTGAATGAAGCTTGGTGTGTGGCTCTTCCATAATTTCATGAGGCTGGGCAGACTAATCAGGATGCTGCTTCTCCGGCAAAAAAAGTGCCTAGGACAGGAATATTATCTGAATATATTTTTTTAAAAAAAAGGAAATAGAAAGGAAAAAAAAGGAAAAGAAAAAGGAAAAGAAAAAGAAAAAGAAAAAGAAAAAGAAAAAGAAAAAGAAAAAGAAAAAGAAAAAGAAAAAGAAAAAAGAAAAAGGAAAAGGAAAAGAAAAAGAAAAAGGAAAAGGAAAAGAAAAAGAGTAAGAAAAAGAATAAGAAAAAGAAAAAGGAAATACAAAAGTGCTGTTCAACATTATTTTAAGAAAACAAGCAAAAAATATTTGCATTATGCATTTTTTAAAAGACAATGAAAAAGTGGAATGGCTGATCCCATTCTTAGAACAATATTGCTCTTCCTCTGTGTCCACTGAAGACAAAACTACCAGACACAGCTGAGAGGTCTTGTTCCCCTGCACATAATATTATGAATCATTCCAGACATGGGTAACCAGTGCAGGAGGTAAATTAGCAGCGATTTTTCCTTCATTTGCATTAATTTCACTCTTTAATTTGGTAAGCAAGAAAAACAGATGAGCTAAGCTTTCAAAAAGGGAACTGAAATGAGGAGCAGTTTGACAAGCAGCACTGTAATGATGTGGCCTTTTCTCTTAGCCAGGAGCAGTGGAGGGAATGAAAAGCTGGTACTAGTCCCAGCATCCTAACAGAACAAAGGCATGTCCCCTTCATTAGTCCATAGCTGAAAGACTGAAAGACTTGTCTCAGAATAATGCAGCAGGAAAGCTCTCCTTTAAAAGATCTGAAGTGCCTACCAAAGGCAGATGGTTTAGAGGCAAGCTTGTTTTTGGGGACTCCTGTTAAAAGATCTGAAGTGCCTACCAAAGGCAGATGGTTTAGAGGCAAGCTTGTTTTTGGGGACTCCTGCCCCTGGGGCAGCCTGAGAAGGTGTGGATGATGCCGTGAGCCATTACAGGAAAAGGGTGACTAAGGGAGAGGGTTTTATGAAGTTTGGCATGGTTTCAGACATCTTTGCTGCATAATTGGGAAAGTTATGGCTGAGACTTCCCTTTCTGCCTGCCACATTTCTCCTTCTCAGGCTCTCAGGGGTTCTGGGTCCATGTTAGCTGTGTGTAAGCAAATGCCCCTGAAGTAATTGGAAACTGCTCTTACAGCATTTGTCCCCAGGAGCATCATGAGTGGGACATTGTTTTTACTGCTTACTGCATCTCTATTTTTGATCTCTCTTTGCTCATGTAAAGTGCACTGCTTGTTGCAAAGATAAGGGAATGTGGGGTGCTAGCCAATCCCTTTTTCCATTACTCCTTTAGGTTTTTTTGTTTCCTACCCTTCTTTTATGCTTCTTTTCTGTCTCCTTTTTTTTTTTTTTTTTTTCCCTCCCCTTCCTTCTACGGCAATGAGCAGGGTTTGCTCCTCAGCTAGGCAGGCCCTGCATGCTTTGCCCTCACTGCTCAACAAGAAATCTGCTTAAAAAAATTAAAATAAACAGAGAGCAGCTCTTTAGCTCTTTCTATAAGCAGGTCATATTATGCCACACAGATACTACTCCTCATGCTGTAACATTAACCTAATGTGTAGCTTAACCTGGGACTGAATCAGTTACGTATTTTGGGGATTATTCCTTGGCACTCTAGCAACAATTTCAGATGAGCTCCAAAAAGAAGCACATCGTGCACACTCCTGGTACCCTAGGAGAAACATTTCTATACTTTCTAAGTGTGGGATACAGCATGTTACTGATCTCCAATCTCTAAATACCTCTTTGTAATTGAAAAATATTACTACACATTTGTAGTTGTAGTTTCAGATCTGCACCATAAGTGGCAGGCCATGACACCTGCAACTCGGCTACTACATCCTGGTGTTCTGTCACCAGATGGGGGACTTTGTGCAGAGCTGAAATGCTCACCAGGCCTCCATCCGACAGATGCCCTACCCCAGGCTGTGGGAGGGCCACATCTCCCATCCAAAGAGGAAACATTTCTACACTGAAAGCATGTGTAAAAGGTATTAGTCTGCTGTCACCTGGGTATTTTTGAAAATCCCTTCTTTTTGAGATGTGATTTATGCTCACCAAAGTCATCAGGAGTCTCATGACCCAAACAGATTTTATGCATGATCTAGATCAATTCTTCATCTCCTTTTGTGATTAAGATGAGCAATGTAAATTCATTTGCTTCTGTCTTAGTACTATAATGCATTTGCTTTTTATTTTACATAGGGACATGAATATTTTTGAGCAAACTTAAATTCCATTTCCATGGAATGGACAATTTCATTCAATGGAATGGACAGACTATGTCCGTCATTTCAATTTTGTTGCAAAGTTATCTGTGTAGACATGAAGATCTATTTGGAAAACAAAGAGAAAAAAGAGTATTGGGTGGAAATTACAGAAACAATTGGGGTTGTAAAACAGGCTTCTTTTGTCAAAAAAGTAAATTTACCTTCAGGTGTTTGGTTTGGGTTTTTGGTTTTTTGTTTTTGTTTTTTTTTTTTTTTTAAGTACATTGTTTTTCAAGCTGCCCTTATGGACACTAGGTATGTTATACTACTATGAAACAGTACCTTTTCAGGAACACATCATGTTGGATATCAGGGTAAAAAGCTCTCCACTAGAGAAATCAGTGCCATTTGCTGCAGTACTTCCCTTTGGGATTTCTTTATTTTGCTACATTTGTTGATGTTGTTGTGTTCTTTTTTTGGTTTGTAGTAGAAACAGATTTAAGATTGTTTTCTTTAATCAGCCTTTAAAATTTATAAGCTTGGGCTAGAAGCAGGGTTATCTTGGATTTTGGTAAATACCACAGGCTCAAAGGCAATGTTCTCAGTGGGTAAATAGCTGGATGGGTAAATGCAAATGTGCTTGGATTTGGATAAATGCTACAAAATGCAGCTTAAATGTCAAACAGCTGAAGTCAGTCTGCACAGCAAGAACATTTGCCAAGAAGTTGTGTGGAACTGAGGGTACTTTCTAAGCACTGAGACCTGATATGGGATCAGGCCTGACTGCTCAGAAGCAGGGAGCTGGAATCTCATTGACAGTTTTGTGGAGAGCAGCATTAGCTGCCTGCCACCGCACTGCCACTAAAACTGTCCTGAGGTAATAGCCTTGGGAATAAACGGTTTAAATCTGGCCTTTGAAAGCACTTTGCTGAGGCAGCAGGGAACACAAGTTTACTTTGGTGCCATTCTCGTTTAAGGAACATTATCAGTATGTAACTCAGCATAAAGGTTAACATAGCTGGAAGAAAGAAAAGAAAATAGCTTTGACTTATTGTATTTTCTCTGAATGCCCACAATAGCAAATGAAAGTTCAAAGAGCTATCAATCTGCCAGACCTTCATGTGGTGATGCCATTTGCTGTGCATTAGGTTTCTGAAAACTGCATTCTAGCATCTGAAAACAAGATACTTTCTGGCTGACACCCTCTGGTACCTCAGCATAGGTATCACTGAATTATTTTCCTTCCATCATTAAAAAAGGATAATTCCATAATTCCATGAGTGACTGCTTTGACTGCTTTCACATTTATTGCCTGCATAGGGATTTGAAACCTGGGCTGATTTCATACGGCAGCCACAGTGGACTTCACCTGAGCTCCCATCAGATCTGAGCGGGAAGGCATAAACCCAGGAATCAGAGAGGGGTGGGAAACTGCAGTCACCATGTTGCTACTATTCTCAGTAACAGTTACTGGAGCAGAGCCAGCGCCTGCTCACTTACTTGGCTAAGCCCTGAAGAGGTACTGCTGGCTGCTCAAAGTTTGGCAGTCTTATCCCTAGGATATTGGCTTGCCCCTTACAGATGAAGCAAGCTGCAATCTGTCTTCTCTCTTCACTAGCTCAGACATGGTGCACCAAGTGAGCTTCCTCTGGAAAAGTTGTATGGTTTGAGCACACTTTTCAGAACCATGCTCCTTCTCCTCCTTCTGGTCATCCTCTGCTCTGTATAAAAGAACTTGTAAACTCTTTCACTAGACAGAACTGTAGAGATCCTGTAACTTTCATAATTTCCAAGTTTTCACACCAACCTGCACAATTCCTAAGCGTATTTTCCAAAACAAGAAAAAGAAACTCCAAATCACTTCTGGTTTTGCAGACCCTAATCCAGACCCACCACATCTTACAGTCAAAAGCCCTGTGATGGCTATTTTATTTGCTAGACTTTTCTTGACAGAGAGATTCTTTGTATAAATCAAATCTAATGGTTGCATAAGTATAAAATCTGGTAATCTGGTCTCTTAAAACACTTTTAATTAAAAAGAAGGGAACTACATGTCCATTGGCCTCCAGCCATGCCTGTCCTGACTGATGAAGAGAAGTGGAGGATGTTCCCTGGCACTGCCAGCGTCTGAGACACCTCATCCTTGCCTGTAACCTGGGTTTTCATCATCATGGTTAGGTGACTCGCATATCCTGAAGGTTTGCTGCAGAAGTAGCTTGAGTCACCCACATGTCTCATGGAGCCAGCAGAAATACCTGAACTGGCTCTAAATTACTATGTTCAGATACAGCAGCAGGATAGTTATGTTTACATAAAAATTTGTTATCTTGACCTCAACTTCTGCTATTTGTTCTGCTTTTTTTTTCCAAAACCTTTGGATAGATCCCTGCGTCCAATGCCAGCTCAGTGTCTGAGAACTGCTACTGAAGTGAGAATTGGGCTTTAGGTACACTGCACCAAGGACACATCACTAGCTGCAGCTCCATAACCACCTTCCGCTGACTGTGTCTGTATCATACAGAAACAAAAGCCAGCCTGCTTCTTCCATGCAAACTAGAAATAATGCCTGTAGCATTTTAAAGCATTCAACAGTGCTTAAACTGATCATTTAGCATGAATAAAATAGTTATGTATCAGTTTAACATGTGAGTTTTAGTAAAGAAAAAACTGCAATGCTCATCCTTACCCCAAGAAGCAATAAAAAGAAATCATAGAACATTTTCTGAAAATCTGGAACTCTATAGTGCGGTCAAAGAAAGTAGAAATACCTTAATATGCTGTTTGACTAGGGTGTAATAATGGCCTCTAAACCACTCATAATAGATTTTTTTCTTGGTTCGAGGAACAGATGTACCTAGAAACAATTAGCAATGAAGGTCAAAGATTAAAAAAAGCAGGTTAACTCTGGGGTTTCTTTCCTTTGCTCTGCTAACAGTGACCTTTGCGACATTTTGCGGAGGCCAAGTTTTGGTTGTAGTGTTTGCTTTTCTTTGACTGTTTTTATAACTTCTTGCTGGTTATGTCTTACCTTTTGCATCTGTGTACATGTGTGAGTGGCAGGAGCAGGGAGCCTTGCATAGGTCTGTGGCAGACAATGCCAACTAAAAACCGTAGCACAAATAGTCATTTCCAAGCAGTATATTCAAACATGTCACTCCTTGTGCCAGTAAGGAGAGGCATAATGGATTTGTCCCGTGCATTTCTAGTTTCCAACAAATGCTGACCTATTAAATGGCCACACTTGGGTAATTTTCATAAAGAAGTACTTTCTGCCAAAAATTGTCCTCTTCAGTCAAACTTCAGAGCCAGTAAAAGCATCCATTTTTCTGTCTTTCAAATAGATTCTTTCAATATAATAATTTTCTCCAGAAGAGAGACAGATAACATAATTTCAGGATGCACATCACAATGCAAATAGAAATTCGTTCAGTCTGATTTTGCCTAGCATAGGATTGAGACCAGTATCAGCAGTTCCATTACTTAAATTTTAATTTTTATTTGGCAGAGATGGTCGAGATCACAAAAAATAATTTCAATAAGGCATGAAAGCCTGAATGATGCCAGTAAGGTGTTTAGGTGAAGAAAAAAGGGTCCTTGTGCCATGCACATTACACTCTAAAGAGTCCCAGGCTCCTTCTCAGCTCTGCCATTTGCCATTTTGTGGATAATATTTTAAATTTTTAATTTTTAATTTACAGTTATCTGCAATTTCTATTAAAAGGTCAGATAAAGAGAGAATCTGTATGGATCAAGATTAAATGTCAAGAATTTGAACATGTAAAGAAGATGCAACATTAGAAATCTACTTTCCATGCTAATTGTTAGGCTTATAGTGTCACCGTAAACTTTCCTGGTAGAGCAATTGTTATAGCAGTAGGGATAGTTCACTCTGTTCTTAAAAGTGCAGTTTACAGGCCACTGTGACAATGTATCCCACATTTTAAAATAATTTATTATGTTTTTTTGTGAAGTTCTTCCTACTTCCTGTAAGATGCAAGAAAAGGCAATGTCCTGCATAGGCCACACTTTCAGCTACCATGGGGAAAATGAGAGCTTGTTCACTTTTGCAAAAAGTAAGTCCTCCAGCTTTTCCTGAGATACCAATGGAAGATCATTTATCCCCATTGGGAGATTAGGTCTGTATCAGGTTCTCTTAAGTTCCTCACGGTCTCAATCCAGCGTGGGTTGTCTCACCTGGGCATGATAGCTATTTAGGGCATGTATTTTGCATTTTGAATAGAATAAGCTATTGCAGCTGTTGAGCTGTAACTTTGAAATCAAATTCTTTTAGCTGTCTAGGCATTGGCTGAGTCCCTGGTGTCTATTCTGTCTGAAGAACAGTCTTTGTCTTCAAGATTAATCTTGTACTTGGTTTCCTATCAGCTTGTACTTTAACATGTCACTTGCTTTTCCTCACAAAATTTTCCACTAATTTCTTTAAAGGAACATCTACAGGAATAGTAGTAATAATACATGCAAAGAGTTCTGCTCAATGGCTCAATGTCCAGCTGGAGGCCAATAAGGAGTGGTGTCCCTCAGGGATCGGCATTGGAAACAGTCTTGTTCAACATCTTTGTTGGTGACATGGACAGTAGGATTGAGTGCACCCTCAGCAAGTTTACCGAGGTCTGTGGTTCGGTTGATATGCTGGAGGGAAGGAACACCATCCAGAGGGACCTTGACACACTTGTGAGGTGGGCTGATGCCAACCTGATGAAGTTTAACCATGCCAAGTGCAAG
>JANRGW010052767.1:0-20608 GCA_024733675.1 Psilopsiagon aymara
AGCAGAGACAGGACACCTGACCCAAACTGACCAAAGAGGTATTCCATACCACAGCACGTCATGCCCAGGATGTAGAAGCGGAGAGCAGAGACCCGAAAGGGGGTGGGGGGTGCACGGCTTGGTCGGGCTGGGTATACGTGGTGAGCTGTTGTATTCCCTTCCCTTGTATTTCTCTTGTCATTATTATTATTGGTGGTAGCAGTAGTAGTTTGTGTTATACCTTAGTTACTAAACTGTTCTTATCTCAACCTGTGGGAGTTGCATTCTTCCATGTAGCAAACTGCGTGGCTGATTTACAGCCTAAACCATGCCACTAAGGGCCTCATCTACACATTTTTTGAACACTTCCAGGAATGGTGATTCCATGACTTCCATGGGCAGTGTGTTCCAATACCTGATCAAGCCTCTTGGTGAAGCAATTTCTCCAAATATTAGGAAAGTTCCTCTCCTGGTTCACTGTTTAATCTATGTTGCCTCCTCCTGTAACATTGCAAGTGCATCAATCACATTTTACACTGTGTTTTTAAGGCAGGTTGTGGGCAGCACTGGGCTCATTGATGAATGGATGAATTAATTTTTCTTATTATTTCATTTAGAACAAGTGGCATCAAATACTGTGAAAAACAAAGGAAAATAGTCAAACCTGACATGAGAAACTGCAGATACACAGAAAAAAAAAAAAAAACCCAACAAAAAAAAACCCCAACATTTTACTCACAGAGGACAATATTTGTCATATTAACAAGGTGTAGCTTCACAAGAATGGCAGACTAGCTATTAGTGGTCTTTTTAGAGGACAGCTAGGAAAATTTGAAGAAAATCAATGGAAAAATATTATGTGTGTATAGGTGATCCTATCAAGTCCAAATGACAACCTAAGGAAAAGCAGAATGAATTCAAGAGAAGGAGAATGATGTCTTGCCCTGTGGCCAGATAAAAACAGGTGGCAATTCCATTCTCAGTAGGGAATGAAAAATGGTTAGTAGGGAGAGAAACAGGCAGGGAAGGCTCTTTCAAGGGATGAAAATTAGATTTTATTTAATATGGCAGAGAAATCAGTGCAAAGGATGAAAAAATCTTGACATTAAATTAGACAAAGACATGTAGAGTTTAAATATCATGCTTATCTGCAAACTTCATATATTCGTATTAAAGAGAAAAATCTCTAGAACCATCATCCTGTGAAATGGATAAAGTAGGGATTGCAAATAATATAGAATGTGTATGTGCAATACAAAAGGCTTTGATACTCAACCTGCATTAAGTATTATTCACTGTTGTCCGTAGAATTAATAGCAGTAACTACTGAGTTAATCTAGACAAATACATTTCATAATGTCCTACTGATAGAGAAAATCTGTATTTATAAGGGAGTGTACCAGTGGGAATAATGCTATGCAAATAAGAGAAAAATACCTGTATGTTTGAGAGTGTATGTCAGTTTTCACAAAGAAGTGATTCCATTATTTGAAAAGTTGTTCAGTAATGTAAAAGCTGAATTACAATCTAAGCAAGACTCAGTTCCATCACTGATCACCTACTGCAGATATGTTATATCTATAATGAATTTTCAAGACAGGGAAAACTGCTGAGACTGAGTAAAGCTCAATTTTTTGCTCATAGAGTACAAAGTGTCACCACGGTCCAGTGTAACACATACATGGACGATGCATTTAAACACTGTTTGCCATTTCTATACAGAGAAAAAAAAAAAAAAAAACCCACCATAAAATGAAACAGGTATTAAATTAATTATTCAATTAAATGAATTTATTGTTATAAAACTAGGTTGAAGGAACCCTAGGCACAGCTACAGGGCAGGAGGGGAATGGACTGAGAGCAGCCCTGAGGAGAGGACCTTGGACATGTTGGTTGATGAGAAGCTCAAGTGTGATCTCACAACCCAGAAAGCCATTTGTGTGCTGGGCTGCTTCAAAAGGAGCATGACCAGCAGGCTGATGCAGATGATTCTCCACATCTAATCACGTTTATGAAACCGCACTTGAGTACTGCGTTCAGCTCTGGGGCTCCCAACATAATTATTACTTATTAGGACAAGATATGACACTTTCAGGAAAAAAAGGTATAAATTTTCAGAAATTAAGATGGACATGCTTTGGAGTGTTTCTCACTGAGACATTTCCAAAGGAATGATTAGTGATTGCTTCTGTGGCCACTGAATGGTTTGAATGCAGCGACATTATTTTGGCAGCAAAAGTCACATGCGGGAGTAATGTAATGAATTTCGATTGCTACCTCAATAAATATGGGACTGGATGATTGGATAGACTTTGGTAAGGCTTATTGACAATATTTCACTGGGCACTTTTTTTTTCATGTCTGTCTTTATAAATGAAAGTGGTCAGAAAAAGTGAAACTAAATAAATGTATTTTGTGTATGTAATTTTACTGTTACTGGAGAGAGAAACAGAGGATTGATACATATCTTTTGTAACACCTTTCAGAATGATATTTATTGAAAGAAAAGGAATTTAAAATTGTCAGAAACAATTTAGCCAATAGAACAGAGAATAGGGCCTGTTACATACCCATCTTAAACCATGCCATTATCTAGGGAGTAGGGGGAAAGAAAGGAAAGATGTATGGACTGATGTATGGAATTCATGAAGATCTCTTCAGTGAGATGTCCTGGAAATAGGATTGCTTGAATGGTACAGATTTTACGCAGAGTATCTGCCTCATCTCCCTCCTCCCTTTAAACTAATTACAATGAACTGTCTAGATAGGTTTCAACATTAGTCTGGAAGGTCACCTGATACTAAAAGCCAACTGCAGCTGTTTATCGGTGGTCAGCAATTTCTGCAAGAAAGCTCTGACAATTCAAAGCTACTAGCACACTTGAATTTTGTAATCTCTGTATTACAGGTCAGATAGAAAAGCAATTTTCCATTTCAAAGCATCCAAGTCTTTTGCGTTTGTGTGTTTTGCTAATATCTATTTCTTCAAACTGGTTTTGGTTGAATTGAACGATTGTGGAACTTTATACGTAAGAGAACAAAAACACCTGCCAAGACCTAACATGATGGCAAATATAGATCAGGCACCAAGGCTAGGATTTATGAAATCTAGCTGTGGATATCAACATCTGAACTAGTCACTTCAAGCTCCTCGTACAGTCAGCAGAAAAAAATAGGTACTTTCAGTATGAAATATCTCATTCTAAAATGGAAGTAGCTTGGGATATCACTGGCAAAACAATGATTAAATGGAATTTGCTAGTAAATGTGACAACCTAGCTGGGAAGGAAAGGACATAGGGGTCCTGGTGGACACCAAGTTAAATACAAGCCAGTAAAGTGCCCTTGTCACGAGGAAGGCTTAATGGGATCCTAGAATGATTCCACTCCTAGATGAAGTATTGCCAGCAGATGAAAGAAGGTGATCCTTCCTCTCTCATCGACACTGGTGAGGCCACACCTGGAGTCCGGTGTCCTTCAGTATAAGATAGACATGGACACATTGTAGAGAGTCCCATGAAGGGCCATGAAGATGGTGAAGGCACTGGAACATTTCTTCTATAAGGAAAGGCTGAGAGCTGTGGCTGTTTAGCCTGGAGAAGGCGGCGGCTCGGGGGTATCTTTTCAATGTACATAGATAGCTAGTGAAGTACGTGTGTAAAGAAGACAGAGGTCACTGACAGCACAAGAGGCACTCAGTACAAACTGAAACACAAGAGGATTTCTCTGAGCACCACTTTAGTACAGTGAGAGTGACTGAGCACTACACAAGGTGGCTCAGAAATACTGTAGACTATCTTTGGAGATACTCAAAAGTTGCTGGTACAAAAACTGCAGCAACAGCACCAGGTAACCCTGCTTGAGCAGAGAGTTTGGACCACAAGACCACAGAGGTCCTTTTCAGCCTCAGTCATCCTGAGATTCTGTGAAATATGTTTTATAAAGTCCTGAAAATGTATCCTTTGAAGAATACAGTGATGAATAATAGCAGGAGATTATAATATTACTTTTTTCCTTTTCCTCTACAAAGTAATTTATTGTTATGATAGCTCCCATAATTTAAAGTTTAAAAGCACACTTTAAAACATCAAATACATAGAAGGAAAAGGTAATAAGTAATACTTAATTAGTTAAACATAAGCAGTTTGTATTGCCTTATTTAGATTTAGGGAACAGTCTAAAGCCAGAAAGTACAGTGATATTTCAATTCACGAAGTTCAAGCTAGGTTAGTTACTTACAGGATTTCTCAAACTTTCCCAAGTGTTACTTAAGAGCAGTCACTTGTAATAATTTGCTATGGGATGAAACTATAAGTTTTAAGGCCCAGAAACCCACTCTGTCTTGAATGCTTGGAGGGTGACAGACATGTACTCATGGAGAAAGTTGCACAACCATTTTCAAAGAGTGGGCAGGTGTCAGGCTTGTAGAGTGAGCCTTCAGTGTTACCGTCCAGTTAGTACACTAGGACTTCCTTTCTTCTGTGCAGGACCTACTTCTCCCTATGGAGAGATTGTCTTCTGGTCTCTCTATAGGTGACTGACCAAGTCTTTGTCTGGGAATGGTCCAACTGCAAGAGGCATCCTTGTAGGCAAGAGAGACAGTTTTCTACAGCCAATTCTTGTATTGAGTTAGAAATATTAATATATGCAGAGGTGCTTTACTTAAAACAAGATAATATACATACTTCGGCTCATGAAGAAAATCTTTTGAACATTTCTCAGTTTTATTCAAAGTCATATGAAACATATTAAAATTTAAAAATCTTTGAGTTAAAAGAAAAAAAAAGACTACTTTGGTCTTGTTCGCACACTTTTGAAGTAAGGAACACTTTCATCATTTCTACTCATAATCTAAAGGTAGTGCTAAGAAGAAAGCAGTGTCATTCATTTGACTTACATCAATAAAGTATGCCTCAGACTGCTCTTTTCAGCATGCCTAAATTCCTTTGAGCAGCAATAATACTACAAATTAATATTTTACACATCTGTGAAATTCTAGGAAAGTTGTTCTTATTTTATACAAGATGCAGTAAGATTAGGTTCATATTTTTCTGATCAAATTAATCAGATCTTAACAGATAGCTCTGGCAAGGATTATCTTTACATATGTAATTCATTATTATTGTGCAATACCCACTTACTTCTCAATAACTGCCAAGAACTATGATAATACATCTTAAAAAATAAAATATGTATCATTACCTGGTTTTAATCTAAACCACATTGTAATAGTGGAAAGTTTAAAATGAAAAAATAAATGACAACCTCAAATAATAAGCTGATTATCTATATTCTTCAAAAATGCTGACAGCGTTTGATGTGCACAATATTTGTAAATGAAACAACATTGATAGGGTAGCGAAATCTTATGAAACCATTTAAAATAAGTTTAAAGAGCATAGTAGGGTAAAAGGTAGTCTATTAAAGCATTATGATAAAGCCAACATTGAGAAGCTAATACTGGTGCAGTCTGGGGCCTGTGAGACAAATCTAATTTGAGTGAGGGATCAAACTGGCCCTCTGCAGCATGAGCAAGAAGAGAAGAAAATTTTTTTTTTTCACTCAGTCTCCCACATATTGTCCTGCTTTGTGTTCCTCAGCAAACATGTTGCTCAAGGCTTGTGTAGGTGGAAAAAAAATCTGAATAATAAATAGAAGTATGCAGACTCTCTTTCACAAAGAGTGTTTGATGGAAAAGCTGAGGAAATTGAGCAAGCAGACAGCTAAGCCATATTGGTTCAAACAAAAGTGTAAGCAAAAACTGGGAAGTGCTGGATATTGCAAGGGTGTCACCTTAGCAGCTGTCAGTAGCACAAACTTCCTTGCTGTGAGCTTTCCCATCCAATATGCATGTGATATCTCCTCCTAGTCACTCCCATCTCCCAAACATGAGGCCTGAAAAAGAAGGAAATTATTTAGAGAAGCCACTTTTTAAACATTGAAATACCTCAGTTTTAATTGTAGAGGATTAGAAGAAAAAGGGTAAAATAAGCTGCATGATTATTTCCACCTAACAGAAGCAGAATAAAGTTTGAAATTAAATAAGGCTTTTCCTTGATCTAAAGTAACACGAAAAAAAATTGTTTGGTTGGTTTTCGTTTTGCTCTAACATGTATAGCTTCTGTATAAATTGATTTAAACTAATGCTAAAGAGCAGAAGAATCCAATGCAAGCTAAATTTGCTGGTAGATACACACAATCTTGGTTTAAAGCTTTTAGAATATATTTGATTTAGGGAAAAGTTGGAGCTTTGTAAAACTGTTTAAAGCTCTGTCTTATTTTGCATCATGAAATATTTCAAAAAAACCTGCTATTAAGTACTAAATATTGTTAAATAATTAAACCTGCTGATTACTCCACTACATTTTTTGTTCCCTTATTTTGTGTAAATGCCATACTTAAACTCCTGATCACTGACATAAATTATATGTGCTCACTGTAGATATTAAACATTGAGTGGGTTTTTTGGGTCATGTGGTGGCCAGAGTAGGAGATTGGAATTCTTACAGGTATTAAGACAGATATGGGCAGGCATTGACACCAGTCATGAGTTTATCTCATGGAAAAGGTTTATTGCAGAACACCCAAAAAGGAAACACGTGAAATAGGCTTTTTCATTAAAAACCAAGTTAAGCATTTTTTTTATTTTTATGAAAGGAGATTTGAAAAAAAGATCTTTGTATTATGCTGTACGATAAGATCTGACTAATTTTCCATAAAAGAGGTCTCTGTAGTAATTGCCATTAATGCTAAGGTCATCTCATGGATAGAAATGAGTACTCTTTTCCAAGTGACAGAATTAAGCCTGGCTAAACTAGAATTACATAATTATTATTAATTAATAACTAGTTGTTATTATTAATTATATTACTATGATTACTATCTGGGTTAACTTTAATTTGAAATCATAAATTATTCTACTTTTTCTTTTTTTTTCTGAACAACATTGAAGCTCTGATTTTAAGAGATATTGAGCATTCAGGCCTCCAACTTTTTTCAGTTAACAGCTTGGGTTTGCACTGTCATTTCAAAGCAGTGTTAAATAAAGCTGTAGAGTGTGACTGAATATGATACAAAGGAGTTATGTATGTTTTAGGCAAGAATCAAAGTAATAGATGCAACCTACCTGCAGTGATAACCTACCAACAGCAAGATTCTGCTCCTGTGGAAAAAAAGAGCTGTTTGGGGTTATTTTTACAAATTATTTAGGGCTCATGTATGAGCTTTGTAAGATGTCAAACGTGTGAATACCATGATCAGCTTTTGAATTTGGTCACTTAAATAATTAAGAAAAATTAAGAGCACTTCCATTGTTGTTTCCAGTGTAATAATCATACTGGAAAAATGATGGAATATCACAATAAGTGTAATAATAGCAATAACAATAAAAACAATAATTTTTCAGTGGGTGTGTAATTAGATTACTATTCATCAAGAAAACTGATTACTTGCAGTGGATTACCATCAGTATATTATTTTCTAATCTTACCATGTGGGATTTGTTGTTGTGTCATAGAATACTTCAACACAGTGAGTTCAGTGAGGAATAGAATGATGACAAAGGAAGAGCTATGGATGCTGTCTATCTGCATTTCTGCAAAGTCTTTGGCACAGTTCCCTATAAAATCTTTCTTTCTAAGCTGGAAAGGTAGATTGAATGTGTGGACTGTTCGATGGATGAGGAATTTGCTGGATGGTTGCATCCAGAGTTTGGCTCTGGATTGCAACAAGAGTACGGCTCTGGTTGCAGCCAGTCAATGGCTCAATGTCTGGATGGACACCAGTGACAAGTGACGTATTTCGGGAGTGTGTACTGGGACTAGTACTGTTTAATATCTTCATCAACAATATAGACAGTGAGGTTGAGTGCAGTGTCAGTGAGTCTGCAGATGACACAAGCTGAGTGGTGCAGTTGACATGCCTGAGGGACAGGAAGCTATCCAGAGGGATTTGGGCAGGCTTGAGAGGTGGGCCCATGTGAACATCATGAGATCCAACAAAGTCCCACACCAGGGTCAAGGCACTCTCCAATATCAATACAGGCTGAGAGATGAATGGATTCAGAGTACCCCTGAGAAGAAGGACTTGGGGGTACTGGTGGATGAAGGATTGGACATGATCTAGTAGTGCATGCTTGCAGCCCAAAGGGGCAATTGTGATCTGGACTGCATCCAAAGGAGTGTAGCAGGAGGTCGAGAGGTGATTCTGCCCCTCTGCTCTCCTCTGGTGAGACTCCACCTGGAGTGCTGTGTCCAGCTCTGGAGTCCTCTGTACAAGAAAGACACGGACCTGTTGGAAAGGGTCCAGAGAGGGCCACAAAAATGATCAGAGGGATGGAACACTTCTTCTATGAGGAAATGCTGAGAGAGTTGGGCTTTTTCAGCCTGAAGAAAAGGCTCAGGGGAGACGTGATTGCGGCCTTTCATTTCTTTAAAGGGGCCTATAAGAAAGATGGGGAAAGACTTTTTAACAAGGCCTATTGCAGTGAGATGAGGGGTGACAGTTTTAAACTGAAAGAGGGGAAATTCAGGCGGGTTGTGAGGAGTAGCTTTTTTCGAGGATGGTAAAATACTGGCACAGGTCACTGAGAGAGGTGATGGATGCCTCATTCCTGGAGACATTCAAGGCCAAGCTGGATGTGAATCTGGACAACCTCATCTTGTTGAAGATTTCCCTGCTCATTGAAATGGGGGTTGGGCTAGATGACCTTTGAATGTCCCTTCCGGCCCAAGCTCTTCTAGGATTCTGTCATTCTATGAACTGTGATTATTCTGCTCAAGGACATCACTTCTCATAGAAGTAAGAAAATGGATTTCTTGTCAAAAATACCAAAAGAAAATGTATGTTTAATTTCTCATGAGACTTGCTGTGAAACAGAAAGACCAAAAAAAAAAAAAAAAATCAGTTTGACAATGGCCGGCAACAAAGACATCAGAAGAGACAAAGACTGACACATTTATGCAAATCAGCAATTCTTGCATAAGTAACTCCACGCATTTCTTGTATCAGCAAAGAATTCAAGGACTGAAAGTCTCTCTATTTTTTTAACAAATATAAACATAAATGAAATACATTTTCCAAATCAGTTGGGAAAAAAGTGAGTTTTACAATTATAATACAGTTGTATTTAAAAGTTATACTTTATAGGTATTATGAAATACTGTGTGGACTTTATTCTTTTCCCAGTAAAGACACTTACAAAACTGAAAAGATATTTTTCTATTCCTGACCTTTAGTTGAATTCATTGTAGACATAGGATTGTGCCAGAACAGCTTTAGTTGTGTTATCAATGAACATATCCTAATTTGTACTCATATTGCAGCAACTTCCTACTCAAATCCTCAGTGCATCTATAGCTGTGCCAACGCAGTAAAGATATATGTACTATCTTTAAGACCATGGAGAATACCATTATGTCCAACTGCTTAAATTCTATCCTAAATTTCTGTCTTAGCATCACAATTAAATCTCTAGTCTTTACAAAGGAAAACAATCTGCCTGTTCACAGGAAAACTGGTGACAATGACATGGAGAAGGCTATAAACTCAACAATGTCTTTGTCTTAGTTTTTACTGGCATTCACTTTTATATGTCTGAGGCCCTAAACCTCAAGAGAGAGGCTGGGGGTAGGAATTCTTATCCATTGTTAAAGATCAGGTTTAAGATCACCTGAGGAACCTGAACATAGACAAATTCATGGGACCTGACAAAATGCATTCAGGATATTGAGGGAACTGGCACATGTAGTTGCCAAGTTGCTCTTCAACATGTTTGAAAAGTCATGGCAGTCAAGCTAGGTACCAAGTGACTGGAGAAAAGTGAAATAACACCCCTTTTTAAAAAAGATAAAAAGAAGGAGCCTGGGACCTCTTCACCAGTCAACCTTACCTCTGTGCCCAGAGAAAGCATGGAACAGATCCTCCTGGAAGTTATGTTGAAGCATATGGAAGATGGGGAGGTGGTCGGAGACTGCTGGCATGTCTTCACAAAAGGCAAATTGTGCCTGACTAATCTTGTGACCAGATATATGACTGTATCAGTGGACAAGGGAAGAGCACTTCATGTCACCTACCTGGACTTCTGTAGGACCTTTGATATCGTTCCCAAAATTCCTACCTCTAAATTGGAGAAATATGTATTTGATGAGTGGATTGTAACACAGATAAATAATTGGCTGGATGGTGGCATCAGTAGAGTACAATCAAACTCCAAATGGAAGCCAATGACAAGTGGTGTACTCAAGGGTTCACACTGGGACTAGTACTATTTGGTATCTTTATTAATGACATAGTGGGATTGAGTGTACCTTCAAAAAGTCTGTGGATCGTACCAAACTGGGTACTGCAGTTGGTACACTTGAGGGAAGGGATGCCATCCAGAAGGGCCTTGACAGGCTTGAGAACTGGGCCCATAAGTACCTCATGAAGTTCAATAAGATCAAATGCAAGGTCTTGCACCTTGTTGAGGCAATCCTTACAATCAGCATAGGCTGGATAATAAACTGCTTGAGAGGAGCCCTGAAGAGAAGGACTTGGGGATAATGAAACATGAAAAATTCAACATGAGCCAATAATGTGTGCTTGCAGGCCAGAAAGCTAATAGCATCTGTGACTAAAAGAAGTGTGGCTAGGTAGGGAGGCAATTCTATGCCTGTGCTTTTGTGAGAACCCACCTGGAGTACTCCATCCAGTTTTGGAGTTCCCAGTATAAGAAAGACATGGACCTGCTAGAGAGCCACAAAAGTCATCAGACTTACCTCTCCTGTGAAGACTGGGGGAGAGAGTTGAGGAGTTAGGGAAGAAAGGCTGAGGAAGTTCAGCCTGAAGAAGAGAAAGCTCTAGGAAAACCTTACTGCAGCCTTTCATTATATAAATGGAGGCTTGTAACAAAAATTGAGAAACTTTTTAGCAGGGCCTGTAGTAGCAGGCAATGTTTTTAAATAGAAAGACAGTAGATTTACACTGGATATAATGAAAAATTTTTTTACAATGCAGATGTTGAAACACTGGAAAAGGTTGCCCACAGAAGTAGAAACCCCATCATTAGAAATGTTCAGAGTCAGATTGCATGAGGCCTTGAGCAATCTGATCTAGTGAAAGATGTTCCTGTGCATGGCAGAGGGGCTGGAAAGAGATGATCTTTGAAGGTCCCTTCTGGCCCAAACTATTCTATTATTCTGTGATTCTTAAGATTTTTAATATTTGTGAGACTTCAGTGCTAACAGATCTGTATTTCATTTAGGAACATAAATTCCTATGTAAACATATAGGTAAGTACACTCACTTTCACAGTGTCTTTGGCCCAAAATTATTCTACTTTCTTATTTCTGTTGAAAAAAAGCAAGATAGATTATTTACCTCTCGTATGTAGCGATTAACACAGTTAATTTCATTTAAACAAAGCTTTAAATGCAGTAAACCATGAGAATCCTTATCATGTGTTTCTGACTTGGCTTCAAGGGAGTAACCCTTGCTAAGAAAGTAAAAATTATTAAAAATGCAACACATGCTATGTGCACATGTAGAACAGCAAAGGAGGCCTGCCATTTCAGTAACTTATAGATGACAGACTTTTCACTGGACTGTTGCATGTTAAGAAGTCCTTCCTAGCTGAACCTCTGTTTTTTATTATTATTTTATTTTATTTTACTCTTCTAAAACCCACATGGCTCCTGGGAGATCTTGAAAACCATGACCCGAGCATATAATTCTAATTATGTAATCACTTGGTAATTTTTCAGAGTGAAAAAGTCTGCTGCCTTTACAGACTAACACATACCTTTGCGCTATTTGTTCTGGCACTGTCATGGCTTTCTGGGAAGACTAAATGAGTTTAGATCCTGTTTCATAATCACTCAGCTATATTATGCTCACTACAGACAAGCCAGACACTATCACATGCACCACCTATTCTTTCTTCTTAGTGAACAGTAAGTACAACTTTATGTTGTCCCAGAGCATGATGTGGCCCCTAACACCCTCCCGAAATCTTGACTGCTTGAAGCTCATTGCACTGCTCTGCTAGCAGATGTCAGGCAATTTACAGTCCCCCATGCGAAATAGGATTTGTCACAGAGAAATGTCATCCTATAGTCTGAAAAAGCTTTGTTCGCTTCTTCACCTTGGCAAGGTGGACACAAACCCACCATGGTGTGATCCTCTGACCTGGCCCTATGAGCTCTCACCCTTTCTCTTCCCTGTCTCAGAGAGGAGACCCATATATCCAGGCTGTTCCTTCACAGTAAGGGCAGCCTTTCACCTTATTCTGTCTCTCTTGAAGATCTTGCACCTGTCCATCACTCAATGCATTTGTTGCATCTCTCCTATCATATCTCAAGCAACATCCCAATTGCCTGGCTGGGGCTGTAGTCACTCTTGCTTGTTTTCAGCTTGCACTACGTTTGTAGACTGGTACTTCCAGTTGGTCCCCTTTTACCCTGTTGTGAGAGACTGAACTGAAATTAGACTCCCCCACACTCTGTCTCAAAGATTGTTATGAGAAGCGGAGGTTTACTACCTTGAAGATGGGTTTGAGGAGCTGAGATGGGACTCCACTGTTCATGATCTCAAGGATTGACGTGAGGAATTATCCCACGGATTGCAACAGACATGTGAAGTTGAAGAGCTGGCTGCAAGACCAGTGAAACTGGATGCGTGTTATCCACAAGGAATTTGTAGCACATGACATTAAGAACAGAGGTACTCCCCCCAGCATATAATAAAAGGATAAAGAAGTAATAAATGTTGTGGCCACACACCTCCGACGACGACTACAGACCCCAGGGTCACCCACCACTGGAGACCCTGAGGATGCCGCTGAATCCACAGTGGTGACTGTCTCTCTCCGCACTCCAAATTCTTGCTTAATTTCCATCTTTATTTTTCAACCAGTTCTATCACTATCTTTTCTACAATAATAATCTCTTAATCTTTTAATAATAAACTGTCCTGGGTTCAGCAGTAGCAGTCATTTTTCTCCTTCTTAGTAGCTGGTGCAGCGCTGTGTTTTTCACTTTTGGCTTTGACTTTTGGAAACAGCGCTGTTTCAGTTACTGCTTAGAATGTTTGGTCTGACCAAGGACTTTTGGAGTCTCATGCTCTGCCAGGGAGGAGGGGAAGCTGGGAGGAAGCAGAGACAGGACATTTGACCCAAACTAACCAAAGAGGTATTCCATATCACAGCACATCATGCCCAGGATGTAAAAAAAAACCTAATGGCAGGGACCTGGAAGAGAGGGGTTCACTGCTGGGTTGGGCTTGGTATCAGGTGGTGAGCAGTTGTATTCTCTTTCCTTGTATCTCCCTTATCATTATTATTATTGGTGGTAGCAGCAGTGGTTTTTGTTATGCCTTAGTTACTGGATTTTACTTATCTCAACCTGTGGGAGCTGCAGTCTTTCGATTCTCCTCCCCATCCCTCTGGGACTTGGGGGAAGAAAGAGGGGGAGTGAATGAGCAGACTGTGTGAGTTACAGCATAAACCACAACATAAACTGAGTAATTGCAGTATTTGACTTTGTTTGGGTCTTAATTTCACTGTAGGGATCATGAACAGAATATGTCTACCCTGGGGTGTCAAGTTGTCATTCCTTAGCTTTCATGTTACCTGAGCTCTGCACCTTTTGCTTTCCACTCTTTCTACTGTTTATCCCTTTAGTCTTTCTCTTCCACTTTCCTAGTTTAAAGCTCTTCTGCTCAGGTTGGCCTGCCTTTGAAAAAATTGCTTTTGCCTCACTTTGCCAGAGCTATCACATCTCTCCCCAGCAATTCTTGATCCTCAGAACCTCAAAGGTTCTGTGATCATAAAAGCCAAAACCTTGTGATGATGCCAGTTGATGACAATTTTTTACTGACCATAATGGTCTTTTCTGTTTGTCTGCTATCAGGGCACTGAACCTGGTAGTAGGTGAGTGACAGAAAGCTTAGCCTGGAGATACACCAGATCTACATGAGCCTGAGCCATGCAACAGTGTTAACAGTGTATGTAATACCACTGGGAGTCTTCTTCTAGTTGGGGAAAAAATCCCTCATTTACTGACTTGAATTGCTGTCTAGTGAGCTTTGCGACTTGCTGTGGGCTTCGATCTGGGATGTTGCTGATTCTGTTAATGATTGACTAAACTGGTTTTATTTTTCTGGAAAAGCGACTTTCAGTTTTAATGTATTATTTCTTTTAAAAGAAGATAATCTCACTATCAGTCAGAACACATTTGTAAATTAAAGTAAGTGCTACCAATCCAGGGTATGCATTTTTGACTTTTATTTCTGCATTGACAGAAGATGTTGATGTTCCTGACAACTTCCATTGTTCTACTAGGTATTTGCAACCCCATCCCAAACATGAAACCAAAAGCAATTTTTATTATCATGACATTATTATTGTGGATGATAAGGATGTGAAAAGAAAGAAGGAAGAGAAAGGAGAGAAGGAAAGAAAACAAGAGAAGAGAAAAAAGACAGAGAGGAGAGGAGGGGAGGGGAGGAGTGGAGGAGAGGAGAGGAGAGGAGAGGAGAGGAGAGGAGAGGAGAGGAGAGGAAAGAAGAGGAGAGGAGAGGAGAGGAGAGGAGAGGAGAGGAGAGGAGAGGAGAGGAGAGGAAAATAGAAATAGCAGAAGGAGAAGAGAAATAGAAAGAGAAAGAGAGCGAAAAGAGAGAAGAGAGAAAAGAGAAAAGAAAGCAAGTTCTTCCTGTGAAGCGGAGGCAAAAAGTGAAAAGAAACAAGAACTTTGGCAAGAGAAGCTTATCAAGTGATTGATCAAGTGACACAAAGTAATACAGATTCACTCTGTGAAAATACGTCATGAGTTGCTATGTGAATAAAAGACATACTATGTCTCATATCATATGGAGGTCATCAGTTAATGTTATTTAAAGTCCTATCTTTGTATAATGCTTTACACAATAAAGATATTCTGCAATGGAAAATTGGAGTAATTATGCAGAAAGCTAAAAGGAAAGACAGTCCTGGGGTAATGGTTGGACTTGATGACCTTAAAGGCCTTTTCCAACCTAGCTGAGTCTGTGATTTTATGATTCTAAGGAAGGAACCAAGCTCATTTTTATAGCTCCATTCCACTTTTTAACTCTTTACTGCAATTAATAATTTTTCCTGAGACCATATGCAACAAATACTGCTTAAGTATCTGTATCAGTGCTTAATATTTGGGCTCTTTGCATGTTGCTTTTCTTGTTTATTAGTATGGATATTGATGGGTATTGCTTTTTCTCTCTCTCCCATTTTTTTTTTTTCTCCTAACAATGCTCCTTTTCTCTTTTAAGTGAGGATGCATTGTATGCAAGAAATCTACAAGAGAGACTAAGCTTCTTAGGGATTTGCAAGTTTACAAGAGATTTGCAGTTTGAATTGGTGCTTTGTTTCCTCGCATCTATAGACTGAAAGAGAGTAAAAGTAATACTCTTGAAATATGATGGTGTCGTGGTTTAAGCACTGATCGCCATGCGGTCGCTCTCTCACTCCCTCCACTTCCTCCCCTGGCACCCAGGGGGATGGGTAGGACAATAGAAAGAATGTAACTCCCATGGATTGAGATAAGAACAGTCAGTAACTAAGGTATAAGAAAACCACTGCTGCTACCACCAATAATAATGATAAGGGAAATAACAAGGGAAGAGAATACAAATGCTCACCACCCACCAAATGATACCCAGCCCAACTTAACCAGTGATCTAACCCTTCTGGGTAACTGCTCCCAGCTTATATAGTGGGCATGACGTGCTGTGGTATGGAATACTTCTTTGGTTAGTTTGGGTCAGGTGTTCCGTCTCTGCTTCCTCCCTGCTTCCTCTCCTCCCTGGCAGAGCATGAGACTCAGAAAGTCCTTGGTAGCACTAAATATTACCTAGCAACAACTAAAACCATTGGTGTCATCAGCGCTGTTCCCAGTCTGAAAGTCAAAAACATAGCACTGCACCAGCTACTAAGAAGGAGAAACTGCAACTGCTGAACCTGGGACAGTATCCACACCTTATTCCATACCATTCGCCTCATGCTCAGATGCCATATTTTCAATATACCATCACTCTTATACATATATATGCATATATGTATATATATATATATATATGCACATCCACACAGAGAGAGAGAGAGAGAGAGAGAGAGAGATCGTTCCTTAGTGCATGGAGAAATTCCTAGAAAGCTGCTGACTCCATCCAGTCCATGGAGTCAGAGTCCATCTCTTTGCAACAGTCTTTCAGAGCTGGAGAGCCGGTGTGCAGCGTCAGATCATTGCCTGGTGATGCTGATCATTCCTTTACTGTAGAACTCTTCTGGTTTCATCAAAGTTCATTCTTTGTTGGGATAATGGTTGGAGGGAAGTCAGGGCCAGTCTCTGATGACCTGAAGACATCTAGTTGGTGGGCTATAAAAGTGCTACATAGCAGGCAAGAGCATACAATTGATTTCATTGGCTATTTTCCCCTAAAATCAAATCCCCTTGAGGTATACATCAGACTTCCCCATCTTCCCACATTACCCACCAAGTATATCCGGGTCCCTGAGAAAACCAATCCCACGAGTGGGTTTGCCTTTACCTGAAGCAGGAATAGTGCAGACTCTCTTCTCCAGCAAATTCTTTGTGTGCACCACAGGAACTTTGTTCCCTTCTACAGTGTGTAAAAGTTCTGACTGGCTGGGCCAGCCATGTTGACAGATCCTGTGGTGTTGACCAACCAGGTGGCCTTTGGTAAGTGTGTATCCCAATGTCTGAAAGTCCCACCACCCATTGCTCTCAGTGTAGTTTTTAATAGCCCATTGTACTGTTCGATTTTCACAGAACAGATTGGAAAACTACTGGCTGGTGCATGGTAGGGGATGTGATATACCCACTCAATGCCATACTCTTTGGCTCAAATGTCTGTAAAGCTGTTCAGGAAAAAAGTCCCATTGTCTGACTCAATTGTCTCTGGGGTGCCATGTCACCACAAAATCTGTTTCTCGAGGCCCAGGATAGCTTTCCAGGCAGTGGCATGGGGCACAGTGTATGTTTCCAGCTATCTAGTGGTTGATGGAAGTGTGATATAATCAATCTGCCAGGCCTTCCCGTATTTGTATTTCAGCCATCATCCTCCATACCAAAGAGGCTTTAACCAGTTAGCTTGCTTAATTGCAGCACACGTTTCACAGTCATGAATAACCTGGGCAATAGTGTCCATTGTTAAGTCCACTCCTCTATCACTAGTCCACCTGTATGTTGCATCTCTGCCCTGATGGTCTGTAGTGTCATGGGCCCACCGAGCCAGAAATAATTCACCCTTATGTTGCCAATCTAAGTCCATCTGAGCCACTTCAGTTTTAGCAGCTTTGTCCACTTGTTGGTTGTTCTGATGTTCCTCGGAGGCCCGACTCTTGGGTACATGAGCATCTACATGGTGTACCTTCACCACCAGGTTCTGCACCTGGGCAGCGATAACTTGCAGCAGTGCAACAGCCCAGATGGGTTTACCTCTGCGTTGCCAATTGCTCTGCTTCCATTGCTGCAATCACCCCTACAGGGCATTTGCCACCATCCATGAGACAGTATAGAGATAAAGTGCTGGCCACTTTTCTCATTCATCAGTGTCCAAGGCAAGCTGGATGGCTTTCACCTCAGCAAACTGACTCGATTCACCCTCTCCTTCAGCAGTTTCTGCAATTTGTCGTTGAGGACTCCATACAGCTGTCTTCCATCTCCAATGCTTTCCCACAATACAGTAGGGTCCATCAGTAAGCAAGGCATACTGCTTTTCCCTTTCTGACAGTTTATTATGTGATGGGACCTCTTCAGCATGCATCACCTCCTCATCCTCTTCTTCCTCTGATTCACGTGCGAATAACCCCTGGTCAGATGCTGTCCTGGGTGGTGAGTACATTGTTTCTTCATCTTGCTTCAACTTTCTTGCCTCTTTTTTGCTTTTCCCTTTGCATGCAGTGGCAAACAATATTGGCACTAATTGGTCCTTTGGTGTAGCTACTGTACTTGGAGTTGGATTAGTTGCACTGTCTGTTGTGGTCAAAGTTTGAGTAGCTGTTGTACTTGTCGCTGGGGGTGGTGTAGCTGCTGTGCTTGGGGCTGGAGTAGCTGTGCTGTCTGTTGCTTTGTCATCTGATCCAGGGACACTTTTTTCCTTTTGAAGGTGCTGGATAGTGTTGAACAGGGCTCTGTAAGCATAGGCCAAGCCTCAACACATTGCCATGATTTGTTCATCTCTGGTGTGACCAGAATGACAGCGCACCTCATTTAAGTCTTTTACTAATTTTTCTGGATTTTGCACTTGTTCATTGGTGAAGTTCCAAAGCACTGGAGGGGCCCACTGGCCTAAATACTTGCCCATACTCTCCTACACACCCTGCCACTCATGACTGACCAGCCTCAGGGAAAATCTCTTGGTGCTCCTATGTCGTCGTCTTACCCTAAATAAGGCCCAAACTCGATTCTGCTTAGCTCTCAAGATCAGATGAAATGGTCATGGGTAAAACACACTCTGTATGTATGCCAACATGGAGATCCCCATCACAATCAGCAGGCAGGTTTCAAGGGTACCTAAAGGCCATTCAAAACCTTCAGAACTCTCAAATGATGCTATAAATGGTCTGGTGGGGAGTCTGGGAGCATAAGGTAATATCTCCTTTATGGGTTGATCACCTGAGGCGGGGAAAAAGTATGTATAACTGCTAATCACTTCTATTATATACCTCCAAAAGTACAGAGGTGGTGACCACACTGGGAACGCAAGTCAGAACAATTTCATGGTCAATGAGGATATCATATTACAAGTCATTGTTATAAATCCCAATGAAACCAGAACCTTAGCACAAGCCCCCCAGCCAGTAAACACTAGCACAGCAAATAATGGCTGTAAGGTACAACATGCTGAAACTGTGAGATCAAGAGCAACAACTTTGAGAGCCAATAAATCAGCATTGTGACAAGTGACTATTAATCGAAACAATGAATACTTATCAAAACTACTATTAGACACACTCTGGTCAGATCTGTCGGTACTTCAACCCTTTGTGCACCACGTTGGGTGCCAAAAAGAACTATCGTGGTTTAAGCCCAGCCAGTAACTCAGGGATGGGAACGAGAATCCAAAGAATGTAACTCCCGTGGGTTGAGATAAGAGTCCAGTAACTAAGGTATAACACAGACCACTGCTGCTACCACCAATAATAATGATAAGGGAAATAACAAGGGAAGAGAATACAAATGCTCACCACCCTCCAATTGATACCCAGCCCAACCTGAGCAGGGATCTAACCCTTCCGGGCAACTGCTCCCAGTTTATATAGTGGGCATGACGTGCTGTGGTACAGAATACCTCTTTGGTTAGTTTGGGTCAGGTGCCTTGTCATTGCTTCCTCCCTGCTTCCCCTCCTCCCTGGCAGACCATGAGACTCAGAAAGTCCTTGGTCAGAGTAAACATTACTGAGCAGCAACTAAAAACATCAGTGTTATCAGTGCTGTTCCCAGTCCAAAAGTCAAAAACACAGCACTGCACCAGCTACTAAGAAGGAGAAAAATGACTGCCACTGCTGAACCCAGGGCAGATGGTTAAACATTCTCAGTGGTAAATTCTTTTCATTTTATAAACAGAATACCAAAGACTGGGCACTTCTGCTCAACTCTGAACAGGGGTGATTTTGCTTGGAAATGAAACGCATTGAGGTACTGTACTTCTGATTAAGTCACATTCTGTCATGAAATTAGAGCTTGGAAAAATCCATGAAATAATAAACTGCCTACCTAGCTCCCTCCAACCTGCAGTAGCTTTCAAGCATTTACAGACCTGTAAGTCCCAGTTCTTCAAGCTGTACTGAAAGAACTTCTGTATAGGTTAGTCATTTACCATTTAGTCATGAGTGTCCTGTCAAAGAAAGAACAGTGAGGAAATTGCCTGCCTTGTCTCATCATGGAGCTTTTATCCACAGCAGACATCTAAAGCAGATTTCCACACGTGACAAGGTCACCAGATTTTGCAGTTCATGTGACACCAACATGACTAAAACTTTCAGTGCCAAGGCAGTGACCATTTCTGTCTGATACTCCACCAAGTAGTAGCAAAACATAGCATTCAGAGAATGATTACTGTTCAGAAAAGCCCAGCAAACCAATGTAGATGCTGTATTCATTCATGAGTGAGGATGGGAACCAGGTCTGTCTTTCTGTCAAAAATTTCAGCAGTCACTTTACCAAAGTGAAAGAGTATTGTTTTTAAATAGTTACCTTTTCTTCTTTCACGGCTTTCAAAGACTATTTAGCCCAGTGCTTTTGAAACCCTGCAATGAGAGAGGGTGTCAGGAAGTTAGGTTGTCCTTGGACACAGCAGCAGAGACTGCTATGACATCTAGAGCCTTTTTGAACAGCAGCAGACATTAATGAAGCAAACGTCAGCAAGTACTGGCCAGGTTTGTCCCATCTTCTTTTCCTTTCATGTACCTCTGAAGAGCTTTCTGTTACATAAAGATACACATGCTAAAAGCACACTATCTCTTGTGCATGTGGTATTTAAGGGAGACTTCTTTGCTTTGTCTTCATTATTAGCTGATCAAACATGGAAATAAAAGCAAAACAAACATTCCCCTCTTACCCCACCCCACCCCCCCACCCCCCCACTGGAAGGGGAAAACGG
>JANRGW010052774.1:0-13339 GCA_024733675.1 Psilopsiagon aymara
TGGTGTCATCGGCAAACTTGCTGAGGGCACACTCAATCCCACTGTCCATGTCACCAACAAAGACGTTGAACAAGACCCAACACCAATCCCGGAGGGACACCTCTCATTACTGGCCTCCAGCTGGACGTTGAACCATTGAGCACGACTCTTTGCATGTGGCCATCCAGCCGGTTCTTTATCCAATGAGCGGTTCACCTATCAAATTGATGTCTCTCCAATTTAGAGACAAGGATATCATGTGAGACATTGTCAAACACTTTGCGGAAGATTGGTTTGAAAAGGTGGAAGAGAGGCATTTAAGGCTACATTATAGAATTTGTAGTGTACAGGAATGTCACTAAGTAGAAATAAATGTGAAAGGAGAGGGGACTGTAAAGGTGCTAAGTGGACAAAAGTAGAACAGTTAAGTCTTGTTAGCCACAGAAGAGAGATAATACATGTCATGGATCATAGAAAGTTAGGGAAGTTTCTCAGCACCACTTCCCTTCCATTCTTTGGGATCCTCAGCAATGCAAGTATGAAGCATGGCTAGATGGCAAGACTATCTGGGAATTCACAGGGGAGTTTCAAAACCTAAGACAGCTCTTCACAGCAGTGAAATTTCAAAACTCTCCAAGTAATGGAGAGCAAGAGCTTGGGCCAAGGCTGAATTTCAGGTGGGGGTGAAGATCCCAAGAAATATAACTGTTGAGTGTGCAGGTACAGAAGGTATTGTTTTCATGAACTCAAAAAACAAAATGAAAAGGTTTTGGTGGACAAGTTGACTATACAGAAAAATCCAAAGCACAGAAAAAAAAAACCCCTTAAGTACACCTAATTTACATCTGCTGTGTCACACAGCACAGGGTAAAAAGCCAGTCCTGGAGACATAAATGCTGGTTGGCTGGGAATTATTTTAACCTAAGACACACTATTTACTTATATTCTGATAGCAAAAGGAGATGGTTTTAATTATTTAGAGCAGTCGAACTGCTCTAAATAATTAAAAAATTATTATCTGACCCAGCCTGACCCAGAATAATTATTAAATGAAATAATTCTTCCAATAAAGTATGTTGTAGTAATTACATACATAATTTTATAATGGGCTGCTTCTGGAAAGTGCATTGTCCAAGTCAAAGCATTTAGCAGGATTCAGAAAATAATCTACTTGCTTTAGAAAAAAATATTAATCAAAACCTCTGTATGTGGAAGCAGCATAAGGACACAGTCAGATTTTAATTCACTGCTAAAAGAAAAAAAGTAAGTTTTATTCAGGAAATGTTACATAAGGGATCCAATAGCTTATTCATACCACTGCAGGAAACAGCACAATAGCAGATCATTCATCGATGATATCCAGTAGGAAAGAACCCAAAATTCTAATAACTTGTTGACTAAGAAGATTGGGCTTTTTGTAATGTGTTCAACGCTCTTTGATACATTTTATTAAAAATGGCATAAGCTATAAAATGTGCAGAATATGGGAAATTGAGTTTACACCTTTAATACAAAAGAAGAGTCACAAAATCTACATTTCCCAGTGTCATTTCTCCATCCTTCATCTGTGGTCAGGCATAACCTTTTTCTGTCTCTCCCCTCAGCCCAGAAATACCACCACTTTTGTCCCTATATCCAACTTTAAGCTGTTTCTGTAAGATAACACTTCTTTGTTCTTTCTAGCACATACATGACAGAGATCAGTGTGAAGCACATGATTGCTTAGTTGAGAAGATATATTTTAAAGAAATAGCATTGCTTGGTAGTTACGAATTTAGGTTATGCAGGCTTTTGTCACTAAATATTGAAGAAAATTATGGTTTTGCAAACGTTCATCTGTGTCTGCCATAATTTCTTTAGCTTCTTTCCGGAATCAGTGCATCTTTAACATCTTGAAGACACCTACTTATCAATTTTTCCCAGACATCATCCTCATCTGTCACAGCACTGCTTACCACCAAAATAACCAGACGGCATCTTTTTATCTTGACTGAGGTCTGACCTTTTCCTTTCTCTCCTCCTCATGTGAGTCGTTAGAATATGAGACAAATCTTCTTCTGCTTTATACTCAATACAGAGACCTCAGGTTTTCAGTAGCTACTCAATGTGCGGTGACACGAAGAATTGTCTCCCTTCAACAAGGAGAAGAACCCCACTGCTCATGTGAATGGCATCATAGAGATGTCCCCTTTAGATCTGGTGATTTTAGTTCTGAGAGATGTTGCAAGGGCACTTTAGCTTCTGTCTCTATTACCTGCTAGGAGTGGAAAACAGTACTCTCAAACTGAGAATTCTTTTTTCATTTTTATCTCTTTTGAAAAAGCAAAACAACAATGAACCCAAGAACTTTAATTTCAAGAGGAACAGTACACATTTCAAGTCAGATTAAAATTTTTTTCTTAGTTCTGAGTGCATGTCAGTGCCAGTCTGTGAGTCATGATTCCTTACCTGTTTCCATCTTGTTTACTGGTGGAAATAATCCTATGCTGCTCCTTGTTTTCTCTGCACTCATACTATAACTAATAAGTCTGTGCCTTTGCTTTCTATCTACTTGTCTAAAAAGCAAAGTTATACAGAATAACAGCTTCCCAAAGCCTGACCTCTGAGACAATGTTATGGGAGATTAAGAAGGATGATTAGTAAAACCAGCAGAGATGGCAGTATGTCCCAATGTGTATGAGAGAAGAAATACCCACATCTAAGCCTCACCCCTGAATTTTGACTAGTCTTAACACCCATTTCAAATCCTTGTCTAGACTCTCTGGATAATTCTTGTGTGATGAAAATTCTTATATGATGAGTGTTTCTGAATAATTCAGACTCATTATGGCTGGAAGCTCAGCTGTCCTTGAAAGACACAGAATATTTTTATGAAGAACTTCTGAGGTCCTTGGCTGGATGCAAGGTGCCCACCAAGCTGCTCTATCACTCCCCTTCTCATCAGGACAGGGAGGGAATAAAATAAGATGGAAAGGACCTCATGAGTCAAGATAAAAGCAGTTTAATGAAGTAAAAGCAAAGGCCATGCAGAAGCAAAGCAAAGTAGATTTATTTTTATCAGCAGGCGTTGTCCAGCCACTTCCCAGGAAGTAGAGCTTCAGCATGCATAGCGGTTTCTCTGGAAGACAAATGTCATAATAATGAATGATCCCTCCCCCTCACCTCCCTTCTTTCTTTTAGCCTACATTGCTAAGCAAACGTCCTATGGTATGGAATATCCCTTTGGTCACTTTGAGTCAGCTGTCTTGGCTCTGTTTCCTTCCAAGGTCTGGCCCACCCCTCAGTCTACCTGTTGGGGGAATACGTTGGAGAGGCAATCCTGATGCACTGCTCTGTAGTAGTTGAAACAGAAGAATGTTATCAACATTTTTCTAGCCACTAGTACACAGCACCACACTATAAGGGCTGCTATAGTGAAAATCAACTCCATCTCAGCCATACCAAAGACAATTTCTTAGCACCTGTTGAAAAACAAATCATCTATTATCTTGGTTCTAACGATTTCTTTACTTGTGGTTCATTAACCCTTGAGGTCTGTTTCTAAGTGCTGCTCAAGAAATAGCAAGAACAGCCAACTTCTTGTCAAGAAGCTATTCACTGTCGAGGGGTTTGAGCCTCCCAAAGGATATTTTGAGGATTGACAAACCCTTATAATTTGATAACAACTTTGGTACTTTTTTTTCACAGTATTCACTGGTGAGAGGCAATGTAACCCTGTGAATCATAAGGAATTCAACTAAGATGCAAGTGCCTAATTTAAGATATTCTCTTTGGCTTCAGTAAATAAGGAATGCCCTTACCACTTAAAAATATTTGTTACTTAGTTCATAGTATTTGGCAGGTTTCACTTAGAATTTCACATTTGGCATTTACCAGAACAGCTTTCCACTTCAATTGCCTGACTGTGAGACTTGAATACCAATATATACTTCAAACTTTAGCATTCACAAGACAGAGCATTACATAAAAAGAGAAGTATTTAGGAATAATTTTCTGATTCTGATTACATTCAGAAAACAGCTGACCAGCCATACCCCTGTGCAGCATCTGTTTCACACATACATGTATAAACCCAGCAGGACTTATAAAATGACAGCTTCCAAAGGGTTCTTTATAAACCAAAACCTGAATTCATAATTGCAAAGAATCAACCAGTGAAGCACTGCTTTGGTTCCAAAGGAGACTCTGAATAATGGCTAGGCTATGAAATTATTCCTGCCACCAGATGCTGTTTGTCTGCTTCTGTGCTCTAATTGCTATCAATAATTAAACACAGGTCTCTGATTCATATGCACAGAAGCAGAGATTCTTAAATTAAACATTTTAAAGTCATTATAGGACATTTTATATGTTCAGGTAAACACTGCACTCAGGCTGATTATGATTAAATACACTGATACTAAATTACATATTGATTCCATAAATATCAATGGTATCCATTGATAAATATCAATGTTATCCAGAACAAATAAGAAAATTCCTGCTAATTCGAAGGAACATTTTAATTTCAGATGACTAACAGAAAACAGATTATATTTATTTTATAAGTTACATTACGTGTCACATTTTTCAAAGAAGTGGTATCTCCCAGTTGACTTGCAGAAGACAAAAATTAATTCCCATTCATTTGGAAAACAATAAATGCAGACAATGAACTATACCCAAGTTTGTGACAGCCACTTTTAAAGTCAAGTTTGAATACAACTGAAGCTTCCCCTTGTTAATCAGTCTGTGAAAGGCCTGATCTTTTCCAAAAGTAGGTCCCGAAGGTGATTCTCACCCTCTTTAATAGAGTCTGCAGTATGTCTGGAAAAAAAAGAAATTTACACTCTTTGAAGCTGACGATACTTACCCTTTGGCAGGTTGTACAGTTTGATGACATACTTTCTTAAGATGATTGCCATTAGTCATATTGCTGTCCTACACAAAAGTCTGGCAGACTTTCAAACAGAAGTAGGGTGATGAGCCATCTCTGGTGATTCACTCTTTCCACTATAGCCAGAGAGGTCAGGGCAGTATGACTCCTGTTATCAAGTTTCCAACATACAGATTCTCTAGAGTCTTATGCCACTGTAGAAACACTCTTCATCTGCTTGTCCCAGACCTCTGAGATGGTTATCCTCTGTTTCCAGAATCCCATGAGCTGCTTCCTGTTGCTTCTGGTCAGTACAACAAAGGTTCAAACCATTCAAACCACTCAGATCCCGTTTGGCTAAGATGAATTTGAAATACAAGTCACTATTCAAGGCTAATTGCCATCTGAAATCTACTACTAAAAGTGAGTCCTATTCAAAGATGTATTAACTCCCTTTGTTTCTTTCTATAAGTTGCCACTGAACAGTTCTGGGAAAACAGAAAACAGAGAATCTGTTAGACAAAGGTTACTCAAAGACAATAAATTCAGTTAGGCGTTGAAAGGGCCCAATTCTTTTTTCAAAACAGCTTGCAAAACTAGTTTATCTGTTGCTAGTAAGTCTCATAAATGTTAGTGTTCATGCAGTATCTGCAACAACAGTGTGCCTGAAGTGTGGTGTGTGTCATGGCATCTTATAAAGGCATCTCCATTGGGCACTGTCAGGTGGAGAGCAGTAGGTGACTTTCAGTCTGAGACATTGGCAAAAGACCTTTTTAATAAAATTCTGTCTTTTAAAATTCTTGTCCTTGATGTACACTCACAGTTATGTAGGTTCTCTTCCATAGGTTTTGTTATTAGAAGGGAAAATCCCATCTTCTGAAAAATGAGTTTAGATCCTAAGACAACCAATGCAAATCAGCAGTTGGTTCTACTGTTAACTACATTTCTGAAAGGAACTGTTGTTGTTCATGATTTGAGATAATTTAACTTTACTGCTTAACAAGATATGGGTTCTTAAGCAAAATTGTCTAATATCACTTGTCATTTCAGATGCACTAGGGTTTCATGTACATGCTTCCAGATACACTCCAAAAGGGTATAGGTCTTTTTTAGGTCCTGTGCCATGCTGACAAGCCCAGCTGAATGTCTATGATGTTCAAATGACATTAAGCAAGCTAATTGGCACATATCACTTCTAGTTTATCTGTTGCTCACAGGGTCCTATAAATTTTAATGTTTTTGAAATACTTGGAAAAATAGTGTGCCTGAGGTGCAGCACGTGTCATTACAGTTAATAAAAATAGAAGAGTTAATAGCAAGCAAAGTTGGAACACGAAAGAGGGAAAATATAGCCTGAGAATGTAATGAAGTGCTGTTTGCAGTGGATTGGTGATTAATGACTTCATAATTAACTGAAGGTTAGAAAGTGATGTCACCCCTTTGTAGACCAGAAAAATCACAGAAGGAAGAGATACCACGTGGGTTTTGGTGAACACATTTCAAGCATATTAGATGTACTCTTAGAGGTCAAAAGTCAACTTGGGACAAATCCTGTTTGAGGTATGAATTCACCGACATATGAAAAACACAATATCTGGTACCTTCCTCCGCCTGTGCTTAAGACATCCATACTTGTTGTAGACAGGTGAATTTTGTAATTTCTGAAAGGACATGAGTTCACCATCCAGTTTTTTTCCTCACTGAGATCTTTCACTTGTCCTATTACATCTGTGTGGTCACTTATTCTTGAGCTATCTTCTTATGAGTTAAAAGGTATGATAGGCAACTAAAGACTTCCCCTTAACAATATAAGGCTGATATTTCATCTCCTCCCTTGCCAAGACCTTCTTTGATTCTGCTGCACGCTTCCTATGTGCCAAAGGCCATCTACCCCACATCCTTCCCTACGATTTTCCATATTCCTATTTCTTATTGGCCTGCCTATTAGGCAACATGCACCAGGAGAAGTGCTGTGAATGTGCTGAATGGTCATCCACCTTTCAGCTGCTGAATTGGCCATGCAGAACATGTAACGTTATAGCAGCCACATGCAATTCTTAGGCAATATTTTTGTACAGATCAGTGGTGAGTACTTTAACATCTTTAAGATTCCTACTCCTCTGTCTAGTTTGGCTGATATTAGCCACAGGGATTGAAAGCTTTTGTGAGAAAGAGGGCTGACAGAAAGACTCGGTCACAGAGATAGAAGTGTTGCCATCACATCACGTTTATCCCCTTAGGAAATCAGACTAAAATGTGGGACATTTCAGTATTAAGAAATTTGATTGCTGCCCTGGAGAATTTCCTCACTGAATCTGCCACAGCTTTCTTACATAATGGTGGGCACATCACTTCAATCATCTGAGTAGGACTTCAAATAAGAAATGCTGTGAAACTAAGCTATGGCAACTAGAACTACAGTAACTAGAGGCTGTGCTTTAAAAACTCATAAGCTACTATACAATGCTAAGAACTTCAAAAACATGGGTCCTGTGGGATTGGTGAGGACACTGAATTGGGTCAGACTCATGGCTTAACTTTTCTGTCAGTTATTTAAGGAAACACTTGGGTTACTGAAGTGACATTTGGGTGAAATTTAGAAGGTGAAGTTTAGGAAGGCAGTTCTGAAAAAAAACAGGTTTACTTTTTACCACTTCTTACCTGAGTGAATCTAGCATCTTTAGTAAGATATTAAGGATTTGTTGGTCCTGATCATATTTTTTTCTTTTCAATTTCTAGTGATTTCTCAAGGCAAAATTCGCAATCAGACCTTGAAGAAAACTATTTCCTTCAACAAAAGTTCTTCATCGGTGGGACTGGAACAGGTGGAAGTAATGTCAAGGTCAGTCACAACAGCAACAACAGGAGGTTGTGGCTATTTGCTGGTGTAAAACTCATGATTATGTCCTCCCACTTCAACCTACAACCATCAGATTATAAACAGTCTCAGATCTTGGTCTTCCACATGCTCCTGTCACACTTTGCACTCCCATGACCTACATAAAGTCTATTGATCAGCTTACTAGGGCAAACAGTCCCTGGGCACATGCTTACACTGAAATTATTCTAGGAATACTTCTTTTTACAAGTTTCCTGTAGATTCCCATACAGTACATACTATTGTCTCATCCCTTTTTGGAAGCAGATCGTACATTAGATGATTGTAGGTATTGAGAATCTTATTATACTCATATCATTTTTTTTAGTTTGTTTAACCTTTCTTGATTGCCACAGGAAAGAGGAGAGAAGGCAGCTAAGGGAAAGGCATCTATTAATAACAACAAGGAATAGATGTTTGTGACAATTTTTTTTTCCAGAAAGACAGAAACAATCCAGTTTCTATTGATTGCCTTAAAGTAACTAAAGCTGAACACCAAGCTGAAGTCATATACATATGGCCAATTAGACAGAGAACATGCTTACATTACTTCAGTTTTGAAGTGAAGCTTTCTATAAAACAAGCAAGTGAGAAAGATGAGGCTGGAAGGCCAAGACTGATCTGTACTGAGGAATCCTCAATACATGTGTAACAGGCTTAATACAGATTTTGATGACTGAATTATGTATCATCATACTTTGTGTCTGTAATCAAAATGACTGTTGTGCTTTCTTAAAGAAGTCATTCTACTAAAATATTACTCTTTCTTTTAAGATTAGCTTTGTGGGACACCTTACAACATCCATCAGATGATAGTGGAAACTGCTGTTAGCCAAACATGCTTACTTTTTTAGGGCATGGAAGTAAACTATAGATTAAAAGCAAGCAATCTAAACATTTAAACTCAGATCTAGATTACAGTTTCAGAATAGGTGATAATCTGAAAGCTTGCCCTTTTTGGGTATTGACTCGTGGCATCTGTGATGAACCCAGTGAAATCTTGACTGTCACAGCCTAGAGCCTCTTAACATGTAACTCCTTTGGCTAAATCCTTCTATGCCTCTCCTTGCACCTGAAAATGGAAGGAAGTCTACCTTAGAGGAGTATTGAGAGGATAGCTAATGTTAGAGAGGTAGAAAGGTAGTGTAATAGCGAGTGCCTGAGCAAATTTTCCAAGAGAATTAATCATCTTATTCCCAGAACAAGGTTTTATTAGCATCTGGTAAGACAGATCCAGGGTTAAATACAGAACAATAAGCATTAACCAAAAAGCACTGCTCACTAAATGAGCACAGCCCATTCTGAATGAGCCAAAGGTCTGTGGATTGATGATAAAGACAACCTGGACTCTTACATGCCTAAATACTGAGTGCTGAAGCGTGCAAGTTTTGCTAAGAGTATTTTGTGCAGTTATTATTTAAATTCCAAGATGGGTATTAAGAGTTTTCCTCATTTGCTTCAAGAAACATAGGATTCTATTCTAAGAATCCAGTTCAGAACTATTCTGGGATCCTGAGTAAACTAATGGATATTTCCAATTCCTACAAACTAGTGAAAAAATTTAATAGTATCTAGACTGGTATCTTTAACATTGACAAGTTTAGAACTCAAGTCTCCTTGTTCAGGGAGTTACTAAGTATCTGAGAAGAATGTAGATGGCACATTGAAGTATTGAGCTTCACCTAAAAACATAATAGCAGAAGATATTTTCTGTCTGCTGCTTATGAAAGTAGAAAATAAAAACCCATATAAACTTATTTTCTGCTATTTCTTATTGAATTTAATAAAATGAATTGTTCTTTTCCAACAGTATGTCTCTGTATCTGAGATAATTACCTTCTTACTTCAAAATCTTCTGAGAAAATACAGAAAAAAAATTATCCTTTTCATCAATTCAAATATTGTCTTGACTTCAACATAAAAGGGTTAGACTGTTATTGTCTTTTTTTACTTCTTTTTTTTTTTTTTTTTCTAATATTACAGCAGGTGGCTCCTTTAAACTTACCTACATGAAATGAAAGATGTATCAAGCATTCTTTATGTGCTGCAGAATCTCTAACAAAACCAGCTACTGAGAAGTGATGCATACCATATTAAGCAGAAATTCAGTGAAGCAGATTTGTAGTCATAGTTTCCCCTTTTGGCTTGTCAGCCATTGCTTGCATCACTATATTATTATTTTTTTCGTCCTTGCTGTCCTACAGAGCTGAACAACCTCTTTTCCTCCCTTCTTTCGTTCCCTCTCACTACTTGTGTTCTGCTTTTGAATTAAGTTGCAATAAGATTTGTTCAAATTCAGGCTTCAGATTTTAGCCAAGCGTTTCAGAAGGTTTTGTAGATGTAATGAAAAGTATATCTTCATTTCTACCTGCAGCTAGTTAGTATGTGAATCATTTGGATACATCAATATACAGGATGTATAGTGGGAAGAGATAGTCATAGAAAGAAGAGAGAAAGAGTACCCACTTTCTCACAGTACTGAAGAATGGAACTGTTCACCATTTGGCAGATTCATATGGCATAAAAACAAAGAGCTCCAAGCTGATTGCTTAAGGGCATCTACTTTACTCTTCATAGTACTGACATAGAAATAATTTGGCTCAGAATTCCTAGCGCTATATTTAGTTAAATGAAAACACTTCTTATAAATTCTCTTATCTGGATGGAGTACTTGTTTTTAATCTACAATTTCAATTTACTCCTGTAGTGGATCCAGAAGCTCCATCCCACCTTCAAAATTTTAGATTTTACTGACACTGTTTCAATTCTTTTTCTTGGTCTGTTTCTCTTCCCTAAAAAGCAGATGCTGTATTGGGAAAACATCGCTCCAAATAGAGCACAATATGTAACAGTACTGGTGTCAGATTTTCAATGAACTTTGGGAGTACTTGATTATTAAAAGCTATACACTGTAATATTAATTTGCACACTTAAACTGAGGCATGTTGTTAGAACTTCAGTCAGATCTTTCACACGTGATGAAGACAACCACTAATTACATAATATTTGGAATCAAGAAGTTCCCTCTAGGTCTGGATTTTTACAGGGCTTTTCATTTTCTAAAAATAATCAGCATCTCTCCCCTTCCTCTCTTATTTACTATGACTCCAGTTTCCTAAGGCTAATGTATGCTGAGTGTCTGTGCATGTGTAACAGTAAATTTAGCAGCATTTCTACAAGTAAACTCTGCAAATCTTAACAGTAATATATTTGCTTCATTGTACCATGTAATCTTTGACGTCCAGACAAAGAACAGTCTTATGAAAGAATGTGATATATAACACGTTGGTTGCACTTGCCCTTTCTAAATCCCTCTATAGGGCAAAGCCTTTAGTCTGAGCTGCAGAGAATTTCTGCAATGTTTGAGCCTCTAAATATTGAATCGCCCTCTGGAGTGAAGCACTTGCACAGGTAGCATTCAACTTCCACAGATACTATACAGAAACATGGCTTGGAAGGTAAATGGTAAAGTAGGTCTCCATCCGTAGTGTATTACTCTAAGCGCTGCATTCAGATTGCATATTTATTTTCTGACTCAGTGCATCACTGCATTAGAGAAATGTCAAAAGATACATTTCTTCCTTTAGAGAATGATAAGAAGGATATTCCTGTGCAAGAAATAAGAGCACAGGAAAGACCTGAACCCGGCTGTAGACTCTCTGGTGGAATGCTCTAATCTCTGATGTCCTGGAAGGAAATAGTTTTTTCTGGATGTTTTTGTCTGGTGCCTGCTCCATCACGCACATCTGGAGAATGGACACAAAGCAGGTAAGCAAGGTGAAGAAAGTAACTAGGTATTTCAATTCTTCTCATACCAGGGCAAGTTTTCTTGAGTATGGACAGAAAATAAGACATTTCACAGGAAGTCCTTCTTATTGTTCCAGGATTTCTTAAGAGATTCCCAGTCATAAACATAAGCACAGCAGGGATTTCAGGGTTTAAATTTTAGATTAAAGCTCATAAAACTGGAGCTAGATTTGGCTTAAGCACTCAAATCCTTGTTTTGACATAGTCCTCAGACCTTATATTTATTGATTAAATAAAAAAACATAAAAGGCTTGTTTTTTAATTAAGGCTGAAGTTTCTGGAGATGTCTGAATGAATTAGGTAAGATATTCAAATTAATTTGAGCCTTCTTAAGACCATAATAATTCTCTAGAATACCATCTAATTCCCTTATGGTACCTTTCTTCTTTACTTGAGTTATACTTAAACCACTAATGCTAAGTAAAAAGCAAAGGAGATTCCTGACATAAATAAAGTTCTGATTCTGTTCCCTATTTTCAGCGCTGTTCGTATCAAAATGAGTACTTGAAAAAAAAAAAAAAATAGCTTTTTCTTCAACAGTCAGAGGCTACCAAGGCATAAGAGTATTCTACCTCTTGAGGTATCTATAGGCCTGGCTGAAAGCGTTAAGAGTTATTCTGATTTTACCTGGATTGCAGAGTCTGTAAAACATATGAACACAATAGTTTTACCAGCTCACACACACTGCCATTCCTGAACCTTAGCACATTAAAGCCAGTGGAATCTCGCTGTTATTGAAATAAAACTGTCATCTGAAGGGATATATTTCCCAGAAAAAAATATTTTAAAAATAAAGGAAAAAGGTAAAAAATATCTTAGGAATTATTAGTAGCTGCTGCCTCCCAAACCAAAGTCTGCTGCTTGATACCTTTTTACGTAAATTACCTGTAATCCCCAGAAAGAGGGTCTGCAGACACTTCAGAAAGATTGTGCATACCAATTCATAAAGAATCAAATATTCTGGAGCCTTTGCTGGAAAAATTTCATTGCAACTGTGATGGTTTTTCTTTTTCTCTCTTCATCCACCACATGCAACTGGGCATGTGTGTGATTTACAATGAAAAACAGAAAAACAAAATACATGTCATTGTGTGCTTAACAAAACACTGTGCAAGCTGACCCAGATTCTGAAAGAACAGTGATATTTATCATTTTTGGAAGAGGCTTATCATACAACCAATCAGTTATACAACCAATGGTGCTTTCTTAATATAAACGTCACAACTAAAGTACTGAAGTTATATCCTTCACTCAGTCATAGGATCTTATCAAGACACTGGTCTGCACAGCGTCAGAGAGCAGAAAAATACTTGGGTTTAATATTTTTTTAAAATCAGTAAATAAAACAGTAATTTCAGGCACCTAACCTAGCCTTAGGAATGGAAGTCCTAAAACCAGAATACCAAATTTCATGTCTGTATGTGTAACAGATGTTCTAAATTTCCCAACAGAAAACAAGTGTCTGGTCAATACAGCCAATGATGTCAAGAAAAAGGTCCTACTCAGCCTAAAGCTGATCCCTAGGGCATAATTCAATTTCATATTTAATACACTAATTTAGACTTCAACACATCTGGGAATTCATTCAGCTTCTTAAATGACCTTAGAATCATAGAATAGTTAGGGTTGGAAAGGACCTTAAGATCATCTAGTTCAAATACCCCTGCCATGGGCAGGGACAACTCCCCCCACTAAAACATCTCACCCAAGGCTATGTCCAACCTGGCCTTGAACACCGCCAGGGATGGAGCATTCACAGCTTCCCTGGCCAACCCATTCCAGTGCCTCACCACCCTTACAGTAAAGAATTTCTTCCTCAT
>JANRGW010052774.1:20417-33621 GCA_024733675.1 Psilopsiagon aymara
GGGAGGGGGGATGGGAGGTGGGAAAGGTGCTGATTTCAGCCCTGTAGCGTCAGGATTGCGTCAATTTGGGTTTCAACCACGTCTTCAGTCTCCGAGCTGAGCTACTCAGAAGAGCCAAAACAGGAAGGAGGTTGCAAATCAGTGAGCAAAGGGGAGGATCGAAGCTTCCCCTCCCCCGTCTCCTCCAGTCCCCTCGCAACCTCCTCCTTCACCTTCCCCACTGCTCGTGTCTCCGGGTCTTGGGTTTTTTGTTGTTGTTGTTGCTATTGTTTTGGGTTTTTTTGTTTGGTTGGTTAGTTTTTTTGGTTTTTTTTTTTTTTTTTCCCCAATAAAAGCCCTAGAAAAACACTCTGGAAGAGGCGGTTTCCCGGGTGCTGTGAAAGAGCAGAGAAGCGAAACAGCAGGGCAGCGCATTTAGCGCTCCGGGCAGGTCGCCTGGCACTCTGGGAGGAGGCTCCCGCTCTCCGGACGGAGGCTCCAGCATAGCAGACAGCGGCTCCAGCACCGCGGACAGCGCACGCCGCCAACATGGCTCCGATCGCGGCCAGCCGCCAGCAGTTCGGTAAGCTCGTCCCGGCCCCAACTCTCGCCCGCGGGGCTGGGGGCTGCCCCCCTTCTCGGGAGAAGTGCATGCAAGCTGCCTCTGCTGAGCCACCCAGCGCCTCCCAGCACGCATCTTGCTGGGAGGAATCTGTTTTCCCCCAGTTCTCCTTGGTCTCAGAAGTTGTGTGAATTTTCTTTCTGCCTCCATTCCTTCCTACCAGTTCCCACCCAGCAAAGATGAAGTGGTTTGTGTAAGTGCGTTTTCAGATGAGAGAGGTTTGAGGTTGTTTTCTCTGTCTTGGTTAAAGTAGTGTGACTTTAGATTTAAATGATGTAAATGCATCCTGTGCCACAGAGAAAATCTTTGCTCAAGACATTCTTGGAATAACTGACATTCCTGTTCTCTTGTAGAGAAGGACTTGTCAAATGTTAAAGTAAAAGGTAGTCTTGCAAAGGAGATTGCTAGGAAGATGAAAATATGGTATCCAAGTGTTTTTAGCTGAACAGCTGCATTTTAGTTAATCTGGGTTCATTGAGGATAGCAATGGTAACAATAAACTTTTCAGTTTAGTCATTTCTGGATGTAGGGTGATTGTGATATCAGAAGTTTCAGAAACAGCCGTATGTATGGACTGATAAAATAGAGACATTTTTACTAAGTAGCAAGTGGAAATGTTTCTGAACTCTCTTTCACAAATACTGACTATAGTCTAGATTATATTTGCTTTAGCAGTGGTTTAATTCAAGAATCATTCCATTGACTTGAGTGAAGTGACTCCATATTTATATCACTTAAGTGAAATAAAAACTTCTCACAGAATCAGTAGGTAATGTTTTTTATTAATACACTGTTTTCAATGTTAAGCCATTGATTTACATTATGAAAACTACAAGAAATGCAGGTTTCAACATGCTTAGTTGTAAATGTGAACCCATTTCAGTTACCATGTCATCTTATTTCCTACCCTACCCATTTCATATTTCTAACTACACTTATGACATCATGCTTATCTAATTACTTATTTAAGAAAGCAAATTAATATTTTAACCATCAAATTGATTCTACCACTGCTTTCAGTAGCTATAGAATTAAAGTCTACATAATATCCATTACTGTAAAAAATCTGTCATCTCATTAAAAAGTATAACAAATGTGCAAATCATTCTTAAAAGCTATGAAAGTGTTCTGATTACTTTTCAATTACTTCTCACTTTCTACAATTCTACCATGTATATTCAAATTTTTGCAGCTCAGGAAATTCTTGAAACTCAGAGACACATGATTAACTTATTAAAAATACTTTTTAGATATATATCTAATGTTCAGGCATTTCATTAAGTTCTTACAATTAAGCATGCAGACTAATAGAGCTTGTAGGCAAAAGGAAAGTTACATTAATATTATCAGAAGAAATTAATAGACAGGCCTTATCCTTTCTGTTCTGTAACACTATGTCTTACTTCGCTCTGATAGTTTTGTTGTAGATTTTTTAAAATCATACCACTAAAAAGCAAAGGTATAGTGGGAGCACATATATCTGCTCAGCTTTTACCTGGACGAAGCTGTTTTAGTAATACATAAAGGGGGATAGATTTGCTTTTCTCATCCAGAATGATCTGATACTCATTTGCAAGAGAAGCAGAACTGTTACGTAATTGCCTTTATGCACAATGTCATTACATTAATATTCTACTGGTCTTCCTCTCTTGCAGGGAATAAAGGTTAAGCTCTGATTGTTCTATTGTGGGAGGTTTAAACTCAAATAATGTTACTCATTGGTAAAAATGGATTTCCAGTTAGGTGTGCTCACTTATCCTCTGATTCATGCTTTGAGGGCTAATGATACTATATGCGACTAATGTATCCACATGACAACTGAGGTTGCAACACTCGCTCAGTTTTCTCCTTATTCACTGGAAGTACAGGATTCACGTTAAGGTGGAAAATAATTATATTTTCATGTTTTTCTTACACACCCCTAAAAAGTAGTGACTCTTCCTGTAAACTCCCCATAGCCTTGATTCATACAATCTTAAATGCAAAACTTAGGGATTATCAATTATACACTTAATAGTTTTTTCAGCTTTGAACTCACATATGACTGCCCAGCGTCATTGGGAAAAGACACTTGGTATATAATTATTCTAAATTTTCCTGGTAGACTTCCTCCTGCAAAGTACTGAAAATCGCATTGATATTGTTGAGTGTTATAACCTCCCAATTAAACTTGGTTCTTTCAAGAGGTATCTCCAGGCAATTATAGGATCAGACCATAAAAAATGAGTTAATTGAGAGCACAAAGTCTTCTTTGAAACAGTGTGAAAAGCAGATGATGTATCTCTAAGTAATGTGTATTTCAGAATCTGTTTTATCTAACCAACAAAGCTCCATAAACTCAAAGCTGAAACCTTCTGAAAACTGCTATTACTCCCAGACATGTAAACTCAGAAACTGTACACAGAGAGATGGGATAGTCAAGCAGTTACTAATGGTTATTACTATTAGGATGGGAATAGTCTTTCCCTCCCAAACACTGTGTGTGGAAAAGTACTAACATAGCAAGCACGCCCTAGTATAGGACTTGTACACATTTATGCCAGCAGGTGGCGAGCAATATGTACAGTGAAAAGGACTTTCAGTTAGTCGCGTCTGCGATTACCGTCTCATGCCAGGTTTGGTTTTTCTTACTAAATCACTACCGTACTAAACATCACACAGGGTCCAAGGTATTACTGCTTATGTGCTTGTTGCTATTTATTTGATTTTTGCAGATGAAATTCCTACAGTGGTTGGGATCTTTAGTGCATTTGGCCTTGTCTTCTCTGTCTCCCTTTTTGCTTGGATCTGCTGCCAGCGTAAATCTTCCAAATCCAATAAGACACCTCCATATAAGTTTGTCCATGTTCTGAAGGGAGTTGATATTTACCCTGAGAATCTCAACAGTAAGAAGAAGTTTGGAGCAGATGATAAAAGTGAATCAAAGAACAAGTCATCTATGCTAAAGAATTCTCTCCATCTCGACCTGGAGAAGAGAGATCTAAATGGCAACTTCCCCAAAGCAACCCCCAAAATCCAGAGCACTTCAGATCTTGAAAATTTGTCTCCTAAGCACTTTGCAGAAAGGAAGAAAGATTCAGTATCCCCTGACAGTTTAAAATCAATCACTTCTCTGTCTTCTGAAGATAAACAAGACAAGCTAGGAACTCTGTTTTTCTCCTTAGAGTACAACTTTGAGAAAAAGGCATTTGTAGTGAACATCAAAGAAGCACGTGGGCTGCCAGCAATGGATGAGCAGTCAATGACTTCTGACCCCTACATCAAAATGACCATCCTGCCTGAGAAAAAGCACAAAGTGAAAACCAGAGTGCTGAGAAAAACTTTAGATCCAGCTTTTGATGAAACTTTCACATTTTATGGGATCCCCTATAGCCAAATTCAAGACTTAACACTTCACTTTATGATCTTGAGCTTTGACAGGTTTTCCAGAGATGATGTCATTGGAGAAGTCCTCATTCCCCTCGCAGGAATTGAACTGTCAGAAGGAAGACTGCTAATGGACAGAGAGATCATCAAAAGAAATGTTAGGGTAACATATTTCTTATTTAAACATTAAAAGCATTGTGCTAGTGTTAGCTATGATTCCTATGTAATGCTGCTGCCATTTTGGAAAGAAAAGGGACCAAGCCAATCATGCAAGTCATTGAGATGCTTTTATAATGACAATATGAAGAAGCAATTACACAAATCTAATGAAATAGCATTACAATGCTCATGTTACAAAAAAAATGCTAATGTCCTAAACTTGCTTAGTCAGCTGGTTCCAGCAGGTTTGAGTGGGCACAATAACATTAGGTCAAAAGGCCTCAATCCACATTAATTTGCTTTAAGAGAAAAGAATGCAAACATACATGCATTATTCCACTTCTCCCTCTCCTTTTCTGTATGATACCATTCTTTCTTAAAACTCACTGAAGTCAGTGTATATCTTTCATTTCAGCTACATGGGATTTATAGCAGTTTCTTAGTGAATGCAGTCTTCATTTACGGAAGTGGAGCCTGTTAGAGACAGTGTTGATGCAATAGTATGTTCTTGCACTTCAGTGCTGTTACTACCTTCTCTCTTAGGAACAGTGACACAACCTGCAGGTTTATTAAGGATAGTAAGACACAATGGAGAAGCCAAAGGCTTACTGAGGTCAATGGCAAAACATACTGACTTCACTGGGACAAAACCACTTCATACTATGTAGTATGAGTTCAGAATGTAAAGATCATCTACAACTACCACAGCTGAGCCACAGAAATGCACATGCATCACACCCTTGTATCCTAATCTCTGCTAAGGAAGTGGAATGTGTATTGACTTTCAATTTGATTGTTTTCAGAGAGCAAGCATACTGCCAAATCAAATAAATGTCTGACAGACAACATACCTATATCTAATGTTGTTATTTTGCAATTCTGCCACTATACTAGAACTATAACTGTGTCAGTGATATTTTATTGATAACCTGTTAGGATTTCTGGTATATAAGGTATTATTTTTCTTTGCTTCCTTTGCCTTCCTTTATTTTGTAAAGTAAAATACTCATACAAGTTAAAATCCAATAATAGAGGAGATCTTCAATCACATCTTTATTTCCTGTATAAGAGGCTACTTCAGAAAGTGTCAGGGATGAGAATTCACTAACCTTTTGAATCCTTCCTGTTTAAAAAACATTAGTGAAGATTCTTTTTATTTACTTTTACTAGATTTTTTCAATATATCTATTTGAGATTTTGATTTGCTTAATATCTTTTACATCCACTAAGACTTTTTTCTTATGATGTAGCATTTCAGTTCTCAGCTCTAAAGACAATGATGTCATGTCAACCTATATTTTCATTTATTTACTAATTTATTTTTGTTCAGTCTAATAACCAATCATAAGAAGAGTTATATAATGACAGTTGAGGGAAATTACATTTGCTATGTAAAGCAGCACAGCTCCATAAATTTTGTCCTTTTACACCATTTCTGAGAATATAGTGATGTGACATTTCATAAATCTTCTTAATTCTGGTTGAAAGCTTGGTCGATATAAATTGCTGATAGATAGTTTTCTTTCTTTTTTTTTTTTAAATTTCTTCAGAAATCGTCTGGGCGTGGAGAACTACTGATCTCTCTCTGTTATCAGTCTACAACAAACACGCTTACTGTGGTTGTTTTAAAAGCCAGGCATCTACCTAAATCTGATGTGTCAGGATTATCAGGTAATAGTTTTACTCACGAATATGCCCTAAGAACATAAACCAAACAGACAGAATTCAACTGAAATGTAGCATTTCAAAGATGAAAAATATCCCATAAATTCAGAATTGTTCTCTATTATTTGCAGTCTATTAATTTTATTATATCTGGGTCAGTGCTTTATTTTCCAGGATATGTATTTTACAAATTTGTTCTTCAATCACATTAAAAAAACATGACATCTGTTCACACTGGAAATGGATGAGTTTTGTGATTGTCTTGAACAAAACCCATCTGCCATAAGTATGGGATGGTGCTTTCAGATAAAAAAGACTTTTATTTATTAAAAAGAAAAAAGAAAAAAAAAGTTTATTTGCAGAAGAACAGTGTTGAGATCATCATATGGGTTATTTCACCCAGAAAAGCAATCAGTTAGAACTGTGCTGAATCTGGCCCACAGAGCACTAACACTTATTTGCATCATGAAAAGGTGAACTATGCCAGTACTGGCAGTAGGTTGTAACTTAACATCTATGCTTTATCATGAGCTGCACTTGGGGTTCAGTAATGAGCAGTTTCTGCACTGCCTTCTCCTGATCTTGGTCCATTTCATGGAACCTCCTTTGAGGTCAATGATAGAATTGCACTTAGATGCACATTAATGCCAGATAACATAATAGCAGAATAAAATTTAATGTAAAATATCTTAAGGGAGAAGAAAACCACGCAAAACAAACAGTGCACCACAAAAGACTATGCAAGTAGTAGGACAGTGCCTGTTAATTTTGTATGGGGCCAATTTCACTGCACAGGGTTTTTTTGAAAGAAGCTGAATAGGAAGTAGTTTTGGGAACCACTGTATCATAATTACTACAATACAGTCCTTCTACTTCTCATACCAAGAAATCCTGCCATTTACCTAGAATGTTAACACATCCTGGTTCCAATACAACAAATCTATAGACAACTGCCATTTACCTAGAAAGTTAACGCATCCTGGTTTCAATACAACAAATCTATAGACAACTCCCTTTTACATGGGGAAGTTCCACTGAAATCCTCCTGAACTCAATTTTGTTCAAATATCATAAGGAGAAAGGATATAAATGGAGCCAACAGTTCAGTCCACTATAAGAGAGTATACACACTTTCAATAATCAATCCCAAAACAGCAGATAGTGGAGATTACATGAACGCAGCATGACAGCAAGCTGGCCTCAACAAAGTCTGGCTGAGATTCACCCAGGTGGGAAAAAAAACATGACAAGAAAAGCCCTTCTAATCTCAGCAGCCCCCTGGATCCTACAGCACATACAAATTTTTTTTTACTGTAACTCTTCTGCATATTGTGTACTCTATCTCTTCTTAGGAAAGCTATAAATTTTGTTTGCTCTTTCTGCTTCCCTCAGTGTTACCTTGCTAACTGTAATAAGAATATAATACTTCTAAGAGATACAGGTAGACATGCCACACCTAGATTCTGTATATAGTTATTTCAGACAGTTCTTCACCATTTGCTGTTCATCAGCAAGAGTAGGTTCAATAGATATTTGGGTGTCAGTAATTGCACTCATGAAAGTCCTTACTTCCTCTATGACTTCCCCTCAGCCCAACAAAAATTGTGCACAAGGAGGAGGGTGAAGTGGTATTTCTATGGAGTAAGCTAACAATTTACCCCACAGAACAACTGCATAACTTAATCACCTTAGGAAGAAGGGAACTTGTTTACTCGGAAGCTGACAACCTGCTTGTTTTCTAGATCACTGGTGTTGAGGTCTCTAATAAACCTAATAAAATCAATCAACAATGCATCTGATCAAACTTAAGTGTCTCCTTCAAGAGATAAACCCTGTCTTGTAGTCCATTAACCAACATCTCTGTTACATAGTGGTCAGAAGAAACTTGCCCTAAACTTGACTATCTTGATTACTTCTTTGGTGGCCATAAAAGCAGCTTAAAGGGACTAATTCAGATATAAACACAACTATTAGATGAATCATCTTTAATAACTTGAAACATCTCCTCAATGTTATGTAATTAGGTTGGTACATTATGAAATTTACCACTAACTAGATCAAGGAATTTGTAAGCAGCATTGGTGAATAGCTGATTTGTGCTGTTTCTTTTCATTACAGACCCTTATGTCAAAGTGAACCTGTACCATGCTAAGAAGAGGATTTCTAAAAAGAAAACTCATGTGAAGAAATGCACCCCTAATGCAGTGTTCAATGAATTGTTTGTATTTGACATTCCTTGTGAGGGCCTTGATGATATCAGCATTGAATTTTTGGTCTTAGATTCAGACAGGGGGTCAAGGAATGAGGTTATTGGCCGGTTAACCTTGGGATGCTCAGCTGAAGGAACAGGTGGAGAGCACTGGAAAGAAATTTGTGAATACCCTAGGAGACAAATTGCCAAATGGCATATGTTGTGTGATGGTTAGCAGCTTAGAGAAGGGTTGAAAATTGAAGAACTACATATATCCATAGGCAAGGAGCAGTTTTCTTTCTTTATTATGTATAATTACAAGACTTTTTTTAGGGAGGAGTGGAGGAATAAAAACTGGATTGAATTTTCAGAACAGAAGGTAATCAAATTTTCACAGCAAATAAAGGAATTTCTATTTCATTAGTTTTTAACGTAATTGGATCAGATTTGTATTCTTCTAGAGCTTAAATAGCCTGAAACTTTTGAAGCACTATGACCTCATGAAAATCAGACTACATTTTACAAAAAAGTCACTGAAAACTTTACTAGTACTGCTATACAGAAGATAACCTCATTAAAATATATCTCTAGATCTTAAAACACCACCTGTGGCTTACTGGGGAAGGGGCTGAGTCTGCAAAAGCCATGGGGAATAAGGGTGAGCAGGAGGGGAATTCCTTCTGCCCCTCCATCAAACCTTCTTTTATGAAAATTCAATTTGTAAGGTTTTGTTACTTATACTTTGATCATCCCAAAGACTTAAGAGATTTTCAGCAATTTGCTTTACACATCATATTATGTGCAACTAGTTGTTTCATGCGTGGAAATACTCTCTAATTACTGGATTTTTTTAACGCATACATATGTATAACTTGTTTTATTACAGTGAACAGAATAGACACATTCTACAAATCATTGAGTAAGTTAACACACATTGTTTTGTTAAAAGGGCTCCTTTACGGGTGACTGTACATGTTACAGTATAGCTAGATTTTGAGTTTATATGTGGCTTGCATTTTTTATCTCTAGCAAGGATTACAATTTAAGCATTTCAAGCCATGGGAAAGCATTTCAGTCTAGATGAGGTAACATACATGATATTTCAGTCAATGGCTTATCATTAATCATACTTTAAGAAATTCACTAATACTTAAACAGAAGTTGTTTCTTCTTTTGCTTCATTAAAGAACAAACATAACAGTAAGTCAGAGCACAAAACCTGACTCTGCTGTTTAACTTCCTGAACAGTGACTAATACCATTACAGTCAGTAAGACTACTCCCAACACACGAAGTTTAATATATTTTTAAAGTTTTGCAGGATAGAAAACCAAGCTTATAAATTATAATTTATCCAATATTATGCTAGACAAAAGACTTGAAAAGTGTGTTTCACTTAGATGTTATGCATAAATGTCCATTTCCAATTGTACTGAAAACTGATGGTGGTAAGGGAAAATAACATGCTGATTTCATGTGTGACATATCTACGTTTAAACTTAAAATGCATCAGGCTGGGGGAGTATCAAGTCTAACATAAATATATAAATAAAGTGTTTAGACCTGTGAAATTTACTCTTGGTCCCATCAGATAGATTTTTAGGCTATCAGAACTACAGCACAAGTATAAGCAGATTATTTCCTAAAGTTTGTACACTGATTTCTAATACAAAATTGTTTGCAGATATTACTCTTACATAATTTCCAGTTACAATATACAAAAGGAAAAAGATAATTACGCTAATTGTTGACATCAGAAGGGTTTAAAAAGTGGGAAAGTGTTTTCAGTATTTTTGCATACACCATTTTATCATATGAATGGGATAACCCACTGAAGTGAATGGGACTATCTGGAAATTAAGGTACTGCTCGATGAGAGTAAAAGTAACAGAATGGACATGACAGGTAAAAAACCATACATCGGATGTCCGATTACTTTCATTAAACAACAGATACATGTCCTATTCAGAACTATTGGGGATTTGTTGTCGACTTTACCTGTTCACATATGGCCAAATTATGTTTGCAGGAAAGGACACTGAAATATGAAATATGCAAGTAGAAAAATAGTACTGGAAGAATTCCATTGAGGATCTTCCAGGTTTTGCGTCGGTATTTTCTCCAGTTTTTGAGAATGTGTTTGATATAACAGTGTTTATAAATTTCTGTAAAAATACATTTTCAAAACAACATAAACATGCTTTTTACAATAACGCTCAATGTAAAAAAACCTGCGTATTTTATGTATAAAAGAGAGGAATCTTTTTTGATTATTTGTGTAGAAAGCTGACTAACTGCTTAAGGGCTAGAGTTTACCAGCCACGTTCAAGCAGAGCTAATCCAAAGCCACCAAATCAAAGCAAAGATGCCCACATGCTTCATAGGGTTTGAAGTGCAATCACAGAGCAAAACTCTGGTGAGTCAACCCACCAATCTCAATATGGGGATTGACACTCTTTGATCTAATGGAGGAAACTTAAGAAGTCAGTACCACATAACTAGAGTAGTTGCAATTTCTAGAAAGGAAAGAACTTTCTACTGAAAGTGATTGCACGAAAGAGTGGGAGAGCTTGTAATTAAAAAAACTGAGGTTTTATATGTTAGCCCATAAGTAGTATGTTATCTCTAAAAAACAGATGAAAGGAGTCATATGCCTCCAATGGACATTCTGACATTAGGAGAAAAAAAATCTCCACAGGTTTGAATTAATGATGGGCTGTGACCACCTTTCATTTTGCATCCAACAAGTTGTCACCAATTTTTTTTCCAAGTTTCTATAGCAGCTTGAGGGTCAACATTTCTGCCAGCTAAATGGCAGTTGTTGTTGGGGATAGGGGATAGAAATAGAAAAGAGAAGAAAACACATTTTAATTAAATCTAAAAGAACCCTGTAAATAGAGCGTCATTTAAAACAGCACTTAGCTTGGAAAGTTGAGTAAAGACAACTTGTAACACATCTGTAAACCAGACAAGGCAGGAGCAAATGTGGACCTGTTCTGAGACGAGAAATTCTTCAGTTTTATAAAGTATTCAATTCTCATTGTGAATATCTTGAATTCTGTTAAGGATACTGTACTGTATTAAACATGTAAAAAATGATGTTCGTCTAAGTAGCTTACAAAAATAATAACTCCTCGAATGGAAGACTATCCATGTCTGGAGATATGTCGTAACTAAATACCCAATTTGTTATGGTGTTGTAACTTAATAGAAGCTATTCAAGAGGAAGCATGGTGTATGAGATTTTGTAAGTTATTTGTGCTGGTTCTGTATGTTGTGCCATGTGTGTAAGACAAGAATAAACTGCTGCTTTTGTTCATCCCATCCCAAAATAATTATCCCATCAATGTATCTTTTCTGAAGATTCCTGCTGTTGCTTGTATTTGTGACTTACTCTTTCTTGCTTCTGTCCAAAAACATTTTACTTTCAAACACTTCGTCTTCTCACAGAGGTGGATTAGACTTGTACTGCCAAATACTACCCAGGCATATCACAAGTTCTTTACTTCTAGTTTCTTGCTGCATACTTACCTTCATCTTGAAAGGTACTGTACGCCCAGGCTAAAACCTGAGACATGGCCCATGACAAAATCTAAGCTCTATATGGGCCCCACATGGGACTGATATATGGATGTAAACAAGAGTGAATTCTGGTATACTGCATGGAAGAAGTAAAATGCAAGTCATACTGCAACTGGAATCTTGGTGAGATTCCATTTGTTTTCCAGAAGTAAAAATACCTCTTGGACAGTCACACTGTGCCGCACTTACTTCTTTTGATGCAAGGAAGTCATGCTAGGCACTGGCTTGTCAAGTGAGTCTGGAAGATAAAGTAGAGCAAGCATCCTTCTAATGCTATACACCAGTATAAATTTTGCTGCTGTGGTCTCTGACTTAATCAGAGTATTTTACCAGCACAGAACCAAAAGCAAGGGAAAGAAGAAGGTAGTTGTAACTGGGGTACAGATTGACAATTAGTTACTGCCATCGTGAGACTACAATTATCTGGAAGGGATCCCTGACCCTTGTCACAAAAATATGTGAAAGGATACACTAGCCAACTGCATGAAATGGATCATCTTTTCTGAGTGTAAGCTGGTGTATTCTCTCTGGTGAATGTCCTGTCCCTAACAGACAGGTATCAAGTGTGAGACCGCTCTTTTCCATCCTATGCAGTCACTTCTTTTTTCCCTTGCATTTGATGGTTCTCCTCAAACAATAGTGACTCGTAGAGGTTACACATCAGACCTTCTCCAGGGCAGAGATCAAGAATGTCTTCATATTCTCCAACCATGGAGCTGAGCCTCAGGGGAAGTCTCAAGGCTCCTGTCACGATTGCTTTTTGTACCTCAAATTGCTGCAACAGATAATTCCTCCTCAAGAGAGTCTTTGCAGATATCCTCCTCTTTGCAGGAGATGTAATTCCTGAGGTGTAACACTATTCAGTAAGCCCCTTGTATTTATACAGCATTGCAGATGGCAACACAGTAATAATACATAACCACAGATGATCACGAAGGACACTTCCTCAAACAAGATTCAAAAACATTCTATATAAGCTGCTATCTTCTTATCTGTGCTCTCTTATTCATGAGGTCCTGTGAAGCTGCTCATGGCAGTCATTCAGCTGCTGTGACTGCACTGGCACTCATTAACACTGCTCTGCTGATGACTCCTGAATAATTACCTTCATTCAAAATGTTCTACCCAGTTCTCACAAGTTTTTCCATAATATCTTTAACCTTCCATCACTAAAGAGCTGTTGTAACTTTGGGTCTGGAGGCAGCTTTGAAGCACTGATTGGAGTTGAAGCATAGCAGAAATTTCTATTTCAGAATATAGAATCAAAGTTGGCAAGAAGAGAAAAAGGAGAAGTTAAAGTTTTTACTGTGTTGTTGCTATGACTGCATTGGTATGTCGGTTTTGCTATTGTGCAATTGAAGTACTTCATAGAATCAAAGAATAGATAGGGTTGGAAAGGACCTTAAGATCATCTAGTTCCAAACCCCTGGCCATGGGCAGGGACACCTCCCAAAAAAACATCTCACCCAAGGCTCTGTCCAACCTGGTCTTGAACACCCCTGGCCTTGGGATGCAGCATTCACAACTTCTCTGGGCAACACATTCCAGTGCCTCATCACCCTTACAGTAAAGAATTTCTTCCTTATATCCAATCTAAACTTCCCCTGCTTAAGTTTGAACCCCTTACCCCTTGTCCTATCA
>JANRGW010052775.1:0-49115 GCA_024733675.1 Psilopsiagon aymara
ATGTCATCTACCTGGACTTGTGCAAAGCATTTGACACTGTCCCACATGACATCCTTGTCTCTAAATTGGAGAGACATAAATTTGATAGGTGGAGCACTCAGTGGATAAAGAACTGGCTGGATGGCCACATGGAAAGAGTTGTGGTCAATGGCTCAATGTCCAGTTGGAGACCAGTAACGAGTGGTGTCCCTCAGGGATCAGTGTTGGGATCGGTCTTGTTCAATATCTTTGTTGGTGACATGGACAGTGGGATAGAGTGTGCCCTCAGCAAGTTTGCCGATGACACCAAGCTGTTTGGTTCAGTTGATACGTTAGAGGGAAGGAATGCCATCCAGAGGAACCTTGACATGCTTGTGGGGTGGGCTGATGCCAACCTGAGGAAGTTTAACCATGCCAAGTACAAGGCATGGTTAAACATCTGTGTCGGAGAAATCACAGACACAGCTCCAGGGCAGAGAAGAGATTGGAGATGGACTAGGGGTGTTAATCAGTGGAAAAATGACCATGAGCCAGCAGAATGCGCTTGCATCTCAGAAAGCCAAGCATAGCCTGGGCTGCATCAAAAGGAGTGTGACCAGCAGGTTGGAAGACGTGATCCTGCCCCTCTACTGTGCTCTCGTGAGACCTCACTTGGAGTATAGTGTGAAGTTCTGGTATCCTCAACATAAAAAGGACATGCAACTGTTGGAAGAAGTCCAGAGGAGGGCATAAGGATGATAAGGAGGCTGGAGCACCACCCGTATGAAGATGGGCTGAGAGAGTTGGGGCTGTTCAGCCTGGAGAAGAGAAGGCTGCGTGGAGACCTTCCAATTTCTGAACGGTGCCTACTGGGATGCTGGGGAGGGACGCTTCATTAGGGACTGTAGTGAGAGGACAAGGAGTAATGGGTTAAAACTTAAACAGGGGAAGTTTGGATTGTATATGAGGAACAAATTCTTTACTGCCATGGTGATGAGCACTGGAATGGGTTTTCGCAGGGAAGTTGTGAATGCTCCTTTGCTGGCGGTGTTCAAGGCCAGGTTGGACATAGTTTTGGGTGATATGGTTTAGTGGGAGGTGTCCCTGCCCATGGCAGGGGAGTCTGAACTAGATGATCTTCAGGTCCTTTCAAACCCTAGCTATTCTATGATTCTATGACTCTATGACTCTATGATTCCAAGTCTAAAAAAAACTCCAACCCAACTTACAGCCAACAGGCTTTGAGACCTCATGACTGCAAATGGCAAGGAAGGCACTTGTGCCTGAGCTGTAAAGAAACATTGTGTTTCTCAACATTATGCTACTACTCAGGAACTTCAGTGAGACACACAGTCTGAGCTGTCTGTAGGATCAGGATCCTATACCAGCACTGGTATTCTCTCCAGAAATTCACACTACTCTGATCCTCCAGAATCAATATTCAGAAAATGCACTCTGATAATAAAACTAATTTTTCTAACGGAGACTCTCTTAAAACCTCTATCTTCAAAGAACAGGGCAGGAAAGTTCAAAGATTACAAAGAAAGGAAATAAGCTGTTTCAAAATATCTGTGAAAAAAAAAAAAAAAAGTTTGTTGGTTTTAAGCTTTTCTTGTCATCGTTCATTAATTTATTTGCTCACTCAAATCCTCAAGAGAGTAAGACCCAAATCCTGACAGAATCACTGCACAGAGAATAATTTTTAATTTTGCATGTGTTGCTCAAAGCCTTGTGCTCAGAGCTATAAGGATATATCGCTCAGAATCAAACATGATGCAGTTCTTTACATTGACTGGTAACTGTTAGTAATACGAGCAAAAGACATTGCACGGCTGGTGCCAAAGCTTTGAACAAAATTACTTCCTTTAACACACCGCCACCTTAATTATGTGCTGGGGAACATAAAGCAGGTCAGACAATTTGTACTGGGACATCATAATTCCATCAGTATAATGCTGACATTGCTAAAGATTTATGAATGGAATGTCGTAATTATTTTTTTAGTAAACATATCAAGTTTCACTAATGGGGGGGGCTGGAAGTACTAATTAGTTTTCTTTTTTTTTTTTTTTTTTGTCTTGTATCATATGAGGGGAGCAGAGGGTGGAGGGGAAGGATCTGTGACAAAAACAAGAACACACACAATTTATGTATGGCCTGTAATTCAAGCAGATGTTCTTATATGAGGGCAGCAGGGATTAAAGCCTTTCTGCACATAATTCCATTTACTAACTACCTTCTGTCTGCACAAGCCTTCCAGGTTATGATGGACTTTTGCTAAGTTACATCTCTTTAAAAGCAAAAAGGAAAAGAAGAAGTAGAATTAAAAAAATTTTTGCTGTTAAGTATCAGGGTTTGGCAGCTTGACTGAGGCTCTTTAACCTGTAACCAGCTGGTTGTTTCCATTGGAAATTCCACTGGAATTATAATTGCAGCCAACAAGCAATGGCTCTGAAGGAGTTTCCTTTGTAAATCCATTCAAAACAGCACTTAACCAAAGTAGGCACACATTCTGTCGCTACAGAAAGAACTTGTACTCATGTTAAATCTGAAGAATTCATATTAAAATAATAACCAGAGCCTCTCCCCTTGGTGTCCATGCTGAGATTTGTCAAGACAAATAGATAGCTCAAACAGAAGAAAGAGGTAAAACAAGTTAAGAAGTCAATACTACAATACTAAAATGTGGCAATATTCCAATGCAAAGGCAATAGTACAATTTGGTGCCTGAACATTCCAAAATTACTATTTTTAACTTGCCTGACAGACTGCATCCAAAATAAAAAGACTGTTCACAACAGTGAAGAATTTTAAAGCTCTAAATAACAATTATATTGATGTATGTAAAGAAAAAAGTTGGCCAAATGTATTTTCTTAGACACACTGGTGCAATTCCTCCCTGACATTACTGTCACTCAAAATATACAACAAGCAATATCCAGGTATGTCTGCAGATAAAAGCCTTTTCTGTGATCACTTATAGTCAGATAGTAGACTTCCTACAAAGGAAATATAATAAATATAATTCTTGTAGCAAGTAGGAACTATTCAAGACTTTATTATTCTTCCTCCTCCTCCTTGAAAACCAGAAAAAATACACCATGATAATATTTCTAGAGCAGTGTCATGACTTTTCTACCACATTTCCCTCTCATGAGTGAGGTAGGAGACACAACAACCATGAACTCATTCTTCTTGCATGCAGTCATGCCTCTACAAATGGAATGCTTATAACAACAGCATAGCCCTTGTACTGTCTCTTAAATAATGTTCCAGATCTCTCTATATGGAGACAGACAGAAAGGAAAGAGAACAGGATTCAGTTCTCAAAGTGAAGCTGGAAATGACTTTTCAGAGTCATGTTGTTAAATAGCTTAATATAGTTTTTAAAATTTCATAGAAAAGATGATTAAAAATTTATCTTTGATAGAGCAGGGGTAAATTGTGGGTTTGCTGGATTTCATAGAAAAGATCAATGTTGTCCAACAATCATCTGCAAATGACTTTTAAATGCATAATTTAAAGGACATCTTTACCTATATTTACAGATGTAGATAAACTGGCAATCTAGTTCAGGATTCTTTTATATAATCATATCTTACAGTCGCTTTGCTCCATGAAAAGTTTCCTGAATATGTTGCACAAACACTATGGATTCCTAGCAGAATGTAGCTCAGTGTATCTCAACAGTTCTTGAATTATCTTCGAAATAAAGAAAATTGACATAAAGCTCAGAAGTCAAATACATCACCCTATTAAATGTGGCAGTTAATATACAGTGATAGGATAGATTTCTGATCTCAGAATAAAGATTAACATTAGATCTTTATCTAGAGATTTGCTTTCAATTATCCTCATATTAGAGCACTTCCAAAGAAATCTGGATAGCATCCAGATAGCTTGGGATCAGTTATTTTCTTTGAAAAGGCTTTTAATATATTGTTGATCATAGACACTCCCATCTTCTTGTGCTTCAAATATGACAGAAATGAAACTTCTTTTTCTATGCCAGCCAGCTGCAGCACCTGCTCTTGTGCTCACTTTTCATATTTTATTGGTGATTTGAAGCTTTGTATAGCAGCTCATAAGCATGTTATCTAATTGTAGTCTTCCTATTTATGCTTTCAAGACACTGAATATAAAATAGAGATTGATACTGAATTGTATGCTTCAGTAGTATCAGTATGAGCACTGCATGTAAAGGATCCTTTTGTCCCATGTCACACTTGAACTGCCTTAGAAATTTTGCATATAAAGGATGAAAAAATACCCAGTTTTTCTAGAGACAAAACGACAAAGCATACTTACTTGTTACATTTATTATATATTTGTTATTGACAATATACTGGGTTATGCTGCCAATAAGCATCTATTTTTTTTTTTTTTTTTTGTTGTTTTTTTTTTTTTTAACTCCCTGCATGTCTGAAAAAACTGATCCTTCAGAGTTCTGTTTAGTCAATGAAAGTATCACAATCTGGGCAGGACAGTGGAAGTTTCTGAGAATAACACAGAATAAAAGCTGTCAGAGATCAATTCTCAACTGTGAGATCTCCTTCAGTGAAACAATGATCAGCTGTAAGTGCTTTTAAAGGAAAACCCTGGATAGGAACTTTATTCATAATCCCAAAAGAGAAAATCAGTCCTCAGGGTGATTTAAACAGGAGACAATGTTGTTTGAATATTTCTTAATCTTATTCATGTTTATACTTTCATTTCTAATTTTTTTATGCTTCTGCATCAGATATTAGAAGGATTTTTGCACTGTGAATGCTATATTTAAAATGAGATTCTAACTATAAGGTGAAACTACTAGCCTATTTGACATCTATTTTTGGTAAGAATCATTTCCCTAGTCACTTGCAATCTGAAATCTGTAATGAATCCACTGTGCCTAGAGAAAGCATTAGAAAATCTGATATGAAGTTTCTGTAGTAGTTTCAAAATTCTATCAGAATTATTTTTAAGTACTTGCTTTAACAATGCTTAGACTTGCAGTGAAAGGAAAGGAGTGGGGAAAACTTTTCTTCCTTTTTATATATACCTTCCTCATACTGCTTTTAAGAACTTCATTGGTGAAGTGCACATAACAAAAGATTAAAACATAGCATAAAAATACAAACTGACATCTTGGAAGAAAGAACAGATGGTGAAATGATAACATTGCTGGTAGTAACAAGAAATTCAGAATTGTAAGAGGAAGCAGTAGTACAGGGCACAGCAACAGCACCAAATGAAACTTTTCTTCTGTACAGCTTTAAAGACTATTACTTGCTCGATCAAGGACTTGTGCCACCAGTGGTCTTGATAAGAAACATATGGATGTATTTTACATTGGTGTGAGGATGCGATTCTGGTATTATTAGATCAGTCAACAACACTCCCCCCCAGGCAATGGGCATATTGTGAGCATAATGGTATTAATTCTACTTCATTTGCTGCAGCTTAGTTGTTTCCTTAGCATCAAAATCCTTGTAATGAAAAGACAGAGGTCAGAAAGTTTTCCAGTGTACTAACATTCCACAGTAAGCATATTCTTAAACCATTCTGTTACAAGGGAGAAGTTATTAAAAAATGACACATGATTACTTCACTGGTTGCAAAGACTCAGCATCTCACTGCTGTAGCCTCTCATTGGAAAGAGCGAGGTACCAAACTGTTTTGTGAATATTTATGCAAAGGACTGCATATGAATGGAAGGGTGAGTAGGAAGAATCTACTTACATATATGGAGTACTCTGAAAAGCTGGCTTAAAGTGAAACTTAATTTTGTTGCTAACAATCATGTAAGTGAAAAAAATATATTTTCCCCATCTATAACTGTTAGACAAAGGAATTCTGAGCTCCCTCCAAACTTCACTTTTCTCAGCTACAGCTTTTTTTCTTAACTTACCTGCTGTGTATAGAGTTTGCAAAGAGTTCTAATGAGAGCAGACTCTTAAAACCCCTCTTCTTTTTTTAGATAAACATATTTGATTTTTCCAGTCATTACCATTTTAACTTGCAAAGTGACATTATGCCAAAAAGAAGGAATTTATAAATTAGTTCCAATTTAGAAAGTTTTCTTGTCATTGTATAAATGACAGATCTTTAAAAAGATGACTTAAAATGAAATGCAATAAAAAAAATTTCACTTTTGTGGCAGGTTTTTCTTTTTTTTTTTTTTTTTTTGACTGAAAGAATAAAACAATGTGCTATCAAAAAGAAATGAGTAGTACAAAAATTACAAATGTGCATGGGCAGGAAACTCATTTAAATTCTTAGATTGTTTTAGGAAAGCTAAATTTAGATGGGACAGTAACTAAATAAGATGTAAGCAGAAAACACTTTGCTAAGTTTAATTCATATGTCAGTAGAAATTAATAAGGTATAATTCACATCCAGCTTCGTATTTCAAAACCTGATTGTGGCTAGAACTATTGTTATTTTGGATGTTGAACCCAACTAGAAATTTGCTAATCCTGTTACTAGGCTAACGTGTCACCCATGCATTTCATTTCTATTCTCTTTAAAGACTGTGAAATTCAGATGCAGAGTTGGGTTTGGCTTTCAAATACCTTTAATGTTTGGGAATGCTTGATTTAAATTCCTTTAGCAGATGTGTTTCTGTAATGAAAGAGATGGCATGTGGCGAAGTATGAAAAAAGGACATGAGCATAGGGGATGTCAAGGTGACAGTGGAAGATACTGTAAAGACTGCCATCAGTGAAGGGGAGAACTCAAATTTAGGGTTATGTGTGAAGATTTTTTATAGTAGGAAAGCATTTTTAGTTTTGAAACATTCAAACAAGGTACCACTCCAGGCAGCCCCTAAGACTTCTGGGACCAAAATGATCCTTCAGTGGATTCATTAATCTAGTTTGAGCTTGGCTCAAAGTGTTATTTAGCAGGAGTACCACATGGCTGTCCTGGACTCATGAATAGCAAATTCTTTAAAATATCCTTACTAATGTAGAAGTGAACTGAGCAATTTAACCACATGGCCATTAACCAATAGGAAATAGCTTCGTAACATCATCTTGTCCGATGCTAACTATCGCAAGCTACATACAAGACTAATGCCAAGATGCACTTGGCACATTAACATTTACTTTTGTATTTGGTTAGTATATCCTTGGTTCTGTAACACTGAGATTCTACTACCCTGTTTTTCTATTTCAGATGTCTTTCCTGAAAGTTTAAGAATTGCCAAACCTACAAATTCTTTAAAATTAAGCTAATCATGGCTCTGTTCAACACCTCAGTTTTTGATTATTCATTTCTCAGTGAGGTTTCATTATGATTTTTTGTGAGTTCTCACACAAGAAATTTTAGCTTCAAGTTTTAGGCAAAAGAATTTTAGTATGAAGTTACTTTTTCTTACTCAAGATTTCACAATACTCTCTTGTGATTCCTGCATCACTACACACTGTGACTGGAAAACATTAATTTTTTGAGTCGTTCTCATCGTTTATAGCACTGTAGAAGATTTAGTTGAAAGCAAGTCTTTAGGCAGCTTAAATGATAGCAATGTGCAGGTTTTAAAAAAATACATCTGTCACAAGCCACTAGATATCAAAATAAAATAAAATACTTTGGTATTCTTTGCATTGCAAATTGGTACATAATTTATAGAAAACAGGTTTCTGTAAGGAGTTGAGTTCTACCATTAGCAAAAAGAACACTACTTGATGTGAAGATATACTGCCATAGTATTAGTCATTTTAACATAATCCATTATTTCTACCTGTAAAAACAGTGATTGCAGGACACAATTTCTGTGCTTTCTTTTTGAATGCCTCTTTCATAGTGTGACAAAATTTGTCTGTCAATACCTGTTTCTGTAAGAGAAAGCTGAACATACAGATTTTCTGGAGGTAGTCTCAAACTATATTTCAGACCAGTCATGAAGGAATTGTTAATTCTTGAGGTGCATTTCTTCTAAACAGATAGCTCTTGTTTGCAAGCTGATTCCCTCTCTAGTCTGACCAAATGCAGTGTGATCATACAGTGTAATTAAGGACATTGATTGTCTCTGTTTGTATGGGTGTACATATGTGTATGTGTATACATGCACATATACCCACACACCTACATATAGAATGATCCTTCTGGTGAGAATAATTGCAACTGATATCTTTTAGAGCTGAAAATACATTCTACAGTATTACCCAAAAAAGCTGCCTGCTATTGTGAAAACCCTGCTAAATACTGTTAGGAAGTGAATAGAAAAGGAGAATGCAGGACACAAAGGAAGTAATATCTAGAGGGTAAAAATATTTGCAAACTCATTTCTAATCACATCTGAGAATATTTGTATAAGACAACATTTACTATGATCACAAGAAATAATTCTTTGTGTCACAGAGGCATTACGAAAACTTGTTTTCCTCATCTCAGCCTTACAGGAAACACAGATTTTGACTATGCTTTTAGAAACCTTAAAAATAACATTTTAGCCATGAGTTTCAGATCAGATTGTGTTGTATATGAGGATACACACAGCTATGTTAAAATAAAGAACGGGAAGACAGCCTAATCAAGTACCAGCCAGTCTGTAAAGTCTGAGGGCATATAAGAAGCAAGTACCAGCTTTGAAAAGAATCCTAATAAAACTTTCAAAATTTGTCTTGTTAACCTCTACATGAGATGGGACACTTCCACGAAAATGTTAAGGTGACAAATATATTAAGGCAATAAGATACAACCACACATTACCTATTGAGATATTATTTTAGAATAAGCTCAATAAATAACCTAGAGCTAACCTGGTTTGAGAAAAGTTTAGATTCTGAATACGAATGTGTCAATTTTGACAAAGTAAAATGCAATGTCCTACACCTGGGTCAGGGCAATCGCAGGCACAGCTGCAGGCTGGATGGAGAAAAGATTTAGAGCAGCCCTGTGGAGAAGGACTTGGGTGTGTTGGTCAATGAGAAAGTGAACATGAGCTGTCTTCAGCATGAGCTTGTAGCCCAGAAACAAGACATATCTTGCGCTGTATTAAAAGGAGAGTGACCAGCAGGTCAAAGGAAGTGATCCTGCCCCTCTACCTTGCTCTCACGAGACCCCAGTTGGAGCACTGTTTGCATTTCTGGTGTCCTTAGCATAAGAAGGACATGGAGCTTTTGAAACAAGTCCAGAGAAAGGCCATGAGGATGATCAGGGCACCGTGAGCACCTCCTGTATGAAGACAGGCTGAGAAAGTTGGGTTTATTCAGCCTGGAGAAGAGAAGCTGTGTGGAGACCTCATGGCAGTTTTTCAGTATTTGAAGGGGGCCTATAAGGATGCTGGAGAGGGACTCTTCTTTGGGGACCACGGCAATAGGACAAGGGGTGATAGGTTTAAACTTAAACAGGGGAAATTCAGGTTATATGTAAGGAAGACATTCTTTACTGTGAGTGTGGTGAGGCACTGGAATGGGCTGCCCAAGGAAGTGGTAAATGTTCCACCCCTGGCAGGGTTCAAGGCCAGGTTGGACAAAGCCTTGGGCAAAATGGTCTATCGTGAGGTGTCCCTGCCCATGGCAGGGGGATTGGAACTTGATGATCTTAAGGTGCTTTGCAACCTGTACTATTGTATGATTCTATGAAAAGAAAATAATTCTATTACTCCTTTGCATCTCTACATTACCTAAAAAAGAAGGTAAATTGGGAAAGTTAGGATGAATTCCTGCCTTTACCCAAGAAATTTCCCTTGATTATGTTGACACACACATCTCACCTTCTGTATTGGAAGTACAGGGGAAGACCGTCAAAGTTGGACAGGAATACAGTGGCACTATTGGACCAACTTCCAACAATAATTTAATTTTTTGAACATTAACAGCAGTCAACATATAAACAGTTCATTGCCTTTCATAGGTATAACTTCATCTTCATTCTTCCAAAGTAATACATTCAGAAAATGTCTGCTTCTTCAAGCAGCCAGACTCATTTCAGTGGGGGATTTTGGATCTGAGTCTATCTAGTACAATTTCAAGATAATGAAACTGCCAATGATAGAAACTTCAGCATGATTAGAAAGATCTGTTATCCCCACATATAAACTTTTCTGGTTTTCATTTTTTTCCCCTGTGTAGCAGACCTCCTTTCATTACTTTAATAGCTACATTTAAGGAGGAAAGTGAAATGATTTTTTGGGTAATGTTTTAGTGTCTTTTACACCATGCTTTTTACGGAGCTTTAAAGCACTTGCATGCACAGAAGAAAGAAGGTGCATTTTAGAAATAAAATTATTAAGTAATGTTATCTTGCCATGGATCATTCCCACTGGGATAGACGAATCATTTGAAAAGCATAACTGAATTGATTTAAAATATGATAAATTTTTATCTCCATCTTGTCCACACTTTCAGCATTGCAATGCTGATCAAAAATTTAATAAAAGCATGACTGTTTACGTTTAGCAACTCTCGCCTGATCGTAAGTTGTACAACACATTCATATTATTCCCTGACTACTTACAGCAGGGAATAGCTTGACTATAACAGCCTTCTCATATGTCTTACATGGCTACATATGTGTCGATGGACATATGTGTTCCCATACCTAATTACTAATTTGCGCTCCATCAGTTACAACCACTGTTACATATCATTCCCCAGAAGACATCCTTCTGCATACCATGGCAAGAACAAGTGGACTCCAGATAACAGAATGAAATGACTGCTTATATCTGTCAAAAAATCACAGAACTGTGTGTCCAAAGTAAAATTCACAGAAACAACTTCATTATATTTTTTCTGTGTGGCAAACCCAGAAACTGTATATATCTTCTTTTCTGTAAGCAGACACTGACAGAAACCTTGGAGATATGCCCAATTATCTTGAAATGACTGTTTCCTGATTCTCTCTGAAGAAAATGGAAACTACTTGAGTTAATTGAGAGTTGAATTAGTATGCATTTCTGAAATGCAGGCTCCATATCCATGTTACAGGTCACTAGATCCTATGATCTGCACACAGGAGGTTAACAACATCTTTTGAAGTATATCGGTTTTTCTATCACATTTTTGAACACTGCTCAATATAGAAAAATTATATTAAACTCAGGCACGCAGTAGCGAAACACCATTTCTGCTTTACAGGTGGCCAGCTGAGACATGAAGAAATTCAGTGATTTTTTCCTGTGTCAAACAAGAAACCTGTATCAGAATGGAACAAATTTAGGCCTTCTGAATCTTGGCTGATTTTCTGAGCAGTCAAACTGTTTTTCTTTTCTGGCATGAATAAACCTCTAGTTGCAAAGTGGACTGGTAAAAGCATCAGGTCATCATGTGATGAAAAACAAAAAAGAGAAGAATCATCTGACACAGTATAATATAACCTGCACAGCAGCTGCCTTCTCCAGAATTATATCCCAAAATCTTACATAAAGTTAAATGACACACTAATTAAAAAAAGAAAAAGAAGCAAAAGAAAAACTAAGTACCTTAGACAAAAAGATGTTTCAACTGAGGCATGAAAATAAATGTAGGTAATAATTATCACTTATGCAATTCTTTTCATCTGCAAAATGCTGTATAAATATTACTTTAAAAATCCTCACAACACCTCAGGAGGTGGGTAAATATTAAGCATAATGTAATAAGTTATGCCCTCATATGATAGAAACTAATTTTCCTTCTAGAATAAAAAAGGTTGGAAGGCAAAAAAAGTTTGTTTAAAACACCTGAGCCATCCACATTCCACAGAAAAACCCCTATACTGCCATCCAAGAGGGCTGTAATTCTCACAGGCATACGTGAGCTGGCTTTAATTAATTTAGAACAGACTCAGCACATGTATGGCAACTAGGGTTCAACGAGGCTACAAAGTCTATTTCAGATTCCAGGCAAACAGCACAGGACAGTTAGCCTGGATTGCATTCAATACTAAGCGGCCATTAGCAGGATACAAGTTAGCTAATTAAAAGCTGACCTGAATACCTTATTCAAAGGGCCATCATACATCCAGAACGTTGCATGAGCAGGTCCAAAGCTGAGGCTGAAACTGTAGAGCTGCCTCTGAAGTTTTCTCCAACAGCTCAGAGGCAACTATACAGGCACAAACAGTGAGGCTATTTCACACATGATGGAGCTGCACTGGAGATGGAGCCTTTACACCTGAAGAACCTGCCAAAATAATGTAAAAGGGCAGAAGGGAAGGTGGTAAGTCTAATCAAAGACAAAGTTTTGTGCCGAATAAAACACTTAACTGCATGGAAAATTCCATTAGGTTGATTAGATACTTGCCTTAGGGCCCTCTTAAAACACCTGTTTTTTTTTTTTAAAAAAAAAAGAAAAAAGATAGCTATTGCAATGTGGCTTAAAAATATTGGAAAAGCAGGAAATGGAACTTATTAGAGCTCAAATTAGATCCGAGATTTATGTGAAGAACATTTGGCCTCCTTAAAAAGGTTGCTTAATCCCTAGTTGGCTTTTATTTTTTCTATTATTATTATTTATTTATACAGTGGCATAGGTATACATGGCACTTTACAGACAAATAAAAAAAACATGGGTTCTCCCCCAGCGAGTTTACAATACCTGTTCCGGCAAAGAGACAAGTGCATGAGTAATGTTTTTTATAGAATATTCTCCCTGGGAATCAATGAGATTTAAAGAACAAAATAACTTACATGACTCTGCCTTCCAGAACAGATTCTCTGGTCTCAGACATTCAGTCTTAAGTCACAGGTATAGAATCCAGTTCACAGGAGTAACTATCTGAGTTTCAATAACTTCTGTTGAGCAAATCTTAGTGTTTTTTTCCAGTTTATGGATGATAAAGATAAGCCAAAGTAATGAAGGAGTGAAGATAAACTGGCTTTGTACTGCTAAGTTAGTTTCAGTGAAATTCTTTCACTATTATTTGTAATATTTGCTTAACTGGTGCAGCAAAGTTAGTCAGTGATTGAGAAGCAGCTACAGGAGGTGGTGTATTGCAAAACAGGGAAGCTGCAGTTTGTTTTTGTTCCTTCTTGCTGTACATTAGTGTTGAAGAGCTGTTTCTTTAGGGATGACTGGCCAGATCTCTCCATCTGTACTCTCAAACTTCTTAATTTGAATGTTATTATAGTGAATGTATTACATTTCAGGTATAAACTTGAAGCAATATTGTATAGAAGTGTTCTTTCTTGTTTTACTTTTCAAAAGCACTTATGTTTCCTATTAAAAAAAAAACTATATACTGTCAGTTTTTCTGGAAGATGACAGGATCCTATTCTCCTTCTTACCTTCATGATGCCTCTATTTCTGTGAATGGAAAATTGGAGCTACCTCAAGCTACTTCTCTTTTGGAGGGTAGTGATGACTAGTCCAAATGTGCAACCCTTTTTGCCTGCATATAAACTTTTAATAATGTTCATTAAACTTTACTGGAATTGTACGTCCAGCCAGATCAGGGTTACAAATTAAAACCTCAATCCTGCAAACACTTAAAGAGCTTTATTCCACTGAGCTAAAAAAATTCTATACTCACACACTTAAACTGAATCTGTAACCTAAATACAATCCCTTTTTTTTAATCCTCTGCTATTAAATTTAGAAACATATAGTCAAGAAAGATGTTGTACATTACTGCTGCACAAAAGAGCAAACAAGTCCCCAAGTTTTTTGAAATTGCGTCTTTGTAAAAATTATCACCATGTATAAAAAATTTTTGGTGCAACAGAGTTGGAAACACCAATGAGCAAATGAAATATGACCATATGCATGTAATGATATACAAAAGTCCTGGTCAAAAGGGACACAGAAGTCTGTAGAAGCTTTGCAATAATCTTTATGGGCAAAAGGATCAAACTGACAGAGCCTGATCTGAGGGCTCTGTGAAGCCAGTAAGTATTTCCCCATTGATAAGCTTTGAATCAGATGTACAGTGACAAACAGATCTGCAGGTAAAGACGCAGCCATAAAAGCCATAGAGAACTTTTAAAGAAAACAGACATGGTGTCATAAAGCCAAAGTCAAACTCTCATCAACCGGACATGTATGTGTGAAAGAGTTATACCTCTTTTAGGGCTAAATACAGTATTTATTATTATTTATTTATCTTGAAACAAAAGATAAATTAATCAATTCAATTTAAAAACAAGGTTCTATTATATTGAATAATTTACTTTGAAAAAAAAAAATGTTTCCTAACCCTTAAGTTTAGCAGTTACACTATTTTTTTTTATATGACATGAGACTGTGTATCATTATTCATGCATAATCTGATTCCAAGTGATACCTTGTTTACAATTTGTTTAGTGTATTTTCTTATGTAAGCTAGAATTAATATACTCAGTCATGGAAGAAATATGCTATATTATCTTTCACTGCATTTCTTTAGAACATGACATACATCATTAAGTTACCAACAACATTCAAAATAGCCTGAGGAAAACACAAATAAATATACAAATAAACAAAGACAAATACAGGAAAATTCTATAGGATACAGGCTTGCATACAGGTACATTAAGAGTGTGTAAATACATAAGCAATGGAAATCATAATCTGACTCCAAATTTTTGAATAGGCATCAAAAAAAAGCTTATTGTTTGTCTAGCTTAGATAATAACAGTCACAGCTTGCTCTCCTACAGCAACTAGGTGACAATACCTCAGATCTTCCATTTCAGTTTCTGCACATGGGAACACCCCATCACAATTAGTACACTCTTTTCTAAATACTAGCACCCTCCAGTGTGCACACTCAGTAACATACACCCATCCCCAGCTTCCTACTGCAAAGATAGTCCTCCAAGCAGGAATGCAGATTAGATGTGAAGTAGCAGAGGTTTTCATACAAACCCAGGTTTGCGCAATTCCATTCTGTGGTATTCAAGGAGTGATGGAAGTATATAATGACCTTGCAATTCTGATAGAGTAATTCAGATGAGAAATTATTGTGAAAATTTGGAGACCGGCCTTCACATGTATCATTTCGAAGGCAACCAGGTTTCCTGTCTTTACTCTTTTTCTTCCACTGCAGCTTCTCTTAGTCATTTTCAACTAGCTTTACATGAGTGAGGGTCTCAGACCACCCAGACTCAATACAACCCACTTGAGTCTTTTCCTTTTGACTATCATACCTTTTTATCATGGTGAGTCACAGAGCTTGAAGCCTTTCATCATATGTGGGCAGGCATCTCCCCTGAATGCCTTTTTGTTAACTGTGAGGAAAAAAGGACAAAAGCATTTTTTTTTTTTTCTGTTCTGATACAAAAGCATGTTTTTATTAAGTAGATGAAATTGGAGTATGATGAGTCAAAAAGTTATGTGCCATGTAACTGATTTATGTTCATTCTTGTGTTTCCTACTGCACTTTAGTTTTGGTAATTCTTGTTACTTTGGATTTTGAGTTTATGGAATGACAAGAAAAAGAATTAATGTTCAGAATGCTAAAAGACTCCCTAGTTAATAACACAGACTAGTTAATAATACGGGTGTTTGTTTCTTTTTTTTTTTTTTCTTAGTCATAATTATCTTTCCCTCTCAGTAGTTAGTTTGGATTTTATTTATTTTTATTATGTTTGGTTTTTTTTAAAAAAAATTTGCAATTATAATTGATTTGTGCCTACATGTAATAGTATGGTTTTGTGGTATTTCAATTAGTTCTCATATTCACATTAACGGAAGATGAAATAGATAAAACATCTCTGAAGGAATTGTCTGTGCTAGTCACTAGGTTGTAAATTTTGCCCTTATGAAACTAAGCTATGTGGTTCAGTTGATACACTGAAGAGAAACGATGGCATCCAGAGAGACCCTGACATACTTGAGAGGTGGGCCAATTCCAGCCTCATGAGGTTCAACCAAGTCAAGTGCAACGTTCTACACCTGGGTAGGGGCAATCCCAGGCAGATACAGGTTGAGTGGAGAAGTGGTTCAGAGCAGCCCTGTGGAGAAGGACTTGGGTGTGTTGGTCAATGAGAAAGTGAACACGAGCTGTCCTCACGGTGCATTTCCAGCCCAGAAACCAGTCATATCTTGCGCTACATTAGAAGAAGAATGACCAGCAGGTCAAAGGAGGTGATCCTGCCCCTCTACCTTGCTCTCACGAGACCCCAGTTGGAGCACTGTTTGCATTTCTGGTGTCCTTAACATAAGAAGGACATGGAGCTTTTGAAACAAGTCCAGAGAAAGGCCATGAGGATGATCAGGGCACCATGAGCACCTCCTGTATGAAGACAGGCTGAGAAAGTTGGGTTTATTCAGCCTGGAGAAGAGAAGCTGTGTGGAGACCTCATGGCAGTTTTTCAGTATTTGAAGGGGGCCTATAAGGATGCTGGAGAGGGACTCTTCTTTGGGGACCACGGCAATAGGACAAGGGGTGATAGGTTTAAACTTAAACAGGGGAAATTCAGGTTATATGTAAGGAAGACATTCTTTACTGTGAGTGTGGTGAGGCACTGGAATGGGCTGCCCAAGGAAGTGGTAAATGTTCCACCCCTGGCAGGGTTCAAGGCCAGGTTGGACAAAGCCTTGGGCAAAATGGTCTATCGTGAGGTGTCCCTGCCCATGGCAGGGGGATTGGAACTTGATGATCTTAAGGTGCTTTCCAACTCTAACTATTCTATGATTCTAAAAGTTATGTAATGAACATTGTGAACTATACTGTTTGAGCTCTATGGTATTTCAGGGCCTGTCACACTATCCCTTCTGAATGCTCCTCAGATTATAAAAACTATTTAACCTATCTTGCAACTAAAACTACATTTTATTCCTACTGATCTACTCACAGCATCAGATTCTAATGGCAGCTGTGACTTAACAAAACCTAGATGATGTGAATCCAAGTACCTATTTTCGTTTTCAGAATTTCTATTTCAGTATAATGTTTAACCAAGAAACCACTTTTGTAAATTTGTTTATAATTAAGAGAAGATACTTCTCATCTAAATGTCTGATTAATATCACTACAGATTTTGCCAGTAGCATCTTGCAGTCATATTGTCAATTAAGTACCACAGATCTTCAAATTTGTTTATGTACCCAAATTCCAATAAATATATTCTGCAAAGCAGCTGCCTAACGTCTTTCAGAATGTAACCTGAAATCTCATAGGACTTTTACTGATAGATTAGTTTTGATGCACAGGATCTTAAGTAATGTAACCACTTTTGAAATCTATGTCTTTGGTCTGCCACGTAATTGATCTAGAACAATGATTCAACGTGTTGACCACATTTTCTAGCCTAATCTGGCCCTGGAGGTGAGTCTGAGATAGACATGTCTGGGAAAGCAAATCAGCTGCATAGAAATAATAAAATTATGTAAAAATATAATAAGAAAACACTCACAGGAAGCTTACTAATAGGTTTTGCAACTCTTCCTTTATATTTAGATTTATCAGTAAACTAGGAGCCAACACTGTCTATTGTCAAGCACATAATATTCAAGGCTGTATTTTTTGTTTATACAATTTTCATGAACATTGCTCTCTAGAGTACTTTACCTGTTAATTCATGTCCTGACATGGCCATTCAGAGGAGCAAGCTGGATTACCAGATTACCAGACTGTTTTACAATATAATGAGCAGAGTTCGGATGTTCATATTGTAGCATACTTTAAAATGGAAAACTCATCATACTTTTAACTCCAGAATAGTGATCTGTTTCCATAATATTAAAACCTCAATATTCTATTTTCACGAGTAAGGTCAATACAATTTTTTTCCCTTTTTTAGTATCATTAGATAATTCAGGTTGAAAGGGGCCTCAGGAGGCATGTAGTCCTACCACCTGCTCAAGCAGGCTCAGCTATGGTCAACGAAGAGAAGTCAGGGTTTATCGAGTTTGATCTCAAAAATCTGCAAGGATGAAGACTACATAACCTCTCTGGGTTACCCATGACCCTGCTTGGCTTGCCTTAGTGGGAAAAAGGTTCCTCCTCATTTCCAGCCGGAACCTTTCTTGTTCCTCCTTGTACTTGCTGCTTCTCACCCTCTCACCATGCATCACTGTGAAGAGCCTGGCTCCACTAACCCCCCTGCAGGCACTGAGGGCTGCTATGAGGTCCCCCCAAAACTTTCCCTTCTCCAGCTGGACAAGTCCCAACACCTGGGCCACTTGTAGTGGTCCTCCACTGAACTCACAACAGGTTTGTCAATGTCTTTCTTGGTTTTGTTCATATTTACTAATAAACAACAACAGCTGTCACAAAGTGATCGTCAAAATTAAATCCCAGAATCCAGTGATGCCTTCTGATTAAAAAAATGGGGTTTTGCAGGGCCAAGATGAAACAGGTAGATTCTTTTTTAATGCCTACCTCTGGCACACTGTATTTCTGAGTTTGCTCATTCTTACCTTTTTATATTTATAATGTCTTCCCCTCTTCTAGATATTTAATGACATACATGTTCACAAGTCACTTGAGAAAAAACGTTGACATAATAACATTTTTGTACTTCGAAGTAATAGGAATAATGGAGAGATGGTAATTATTAAAATATGATCACAGACTTGAACTATATAGAATGGACATATTTATAAGAGAAAATAGTTCCCATTCTTGTCTTCCCAGGAGCAAAGCTGTATATTCACTTTTGTTTTCAGTTCCAAACAGCAGGAATGTTAAACTGGAATATGCACCTATTTTCAATTATGACACTTTTCTGTGCTCCTGACTTTTCCAGTGATTTAACTTAACCACAGCAGAGAGAGGCTGGAGGAGAGCAGTGAGAGATGACATCATATCTGTCTGAATTATCCAGGTGATAAAGAAGTACAGTAAGTTCAGCTGAATGGATCAACAGGTAAGTGGAAGTATACTTTCCCATAGCTGCCTAACATAAATCATGAGAACTCCTGTTTTTGGAAAAAAGTCTCCTTTAAAGCAAGATTAATGAATTTCACACTCTTATTTTTTGTACGTATTGATACTTTTTATGGTTTCTTAAACTGAATGTTCTTTTGACTTTTTAAGTTTTAATATATCATATGTCTTTATGTTAATAAATAACTGCTAGGGTTGTTTCTTCCACTTCATTTTGCTACTATTCATACCATGCATACTTCTACATATTTATTACAAATTATTTATTACAATTATTTATTACAAATGCTGTGCCGGCTGTACCTATAAATTATAAAGCATATCTATATATTCTACCAGGGTTTTTTAATTTCACTGAAAATACTTTCATTCACCATGTATCAATAATTGCAACCAACTCTTGTTTTCAGTTAATAGAAAAATGATCACAAGTAAAGAATAATCTTTCATTTTAACACCTACAATGAAGACATGTTTTTGCTAATAGGTATCATGCTTAGAGCTGAGAAACAAGAGTCCAGAAAACAGCTCCCATCCTTGACTTAATTACCAGCTTCCTTTCTGATCTTGAACACATCAAACTGAACTTAAGCTAAAATTCTGTCTTTACAGTTTCTTAATATTAAATTGAGATATGCTGTATGAGGGACTGAAGCTGCCCTTCAGGGACTCTTAGTGCCATGATGTTACAATGGCAGCTTGACTTGCCCCCCGCCACCTCAGAAGAATTAAAAAAGAAATTTATCCTCGCAATGGAAAAGAGCCATTAAGGATGGCTAAGAAGCATGTTTTCTAGGAGTTGGTTTAAAGAGTTAGTTGGACTAAGAGCCAGGATTTAAAGAACTACAGTTACTCAGGATTTTGGGTTCTCAGCTGATTGTCCGCAGGTTCGGCTTAGTCGAAACTACTCTGATAATTTGCAAACCCTAGGCCCTGTCTGCCCACTTAAATCTCATTAACAGTTCCAGGGGCATGATTCTTACAGAAATGTCACAAAAGAAGCACACACGAAAGAAGGAATAAAATGTGAGGAAAGGTAAAAGGCTTTTGACAGATGAGCTGCATGAATAAGCATATGCAATTAATAATGGGCAAGTAAACCTCACAGGTATCTCAGAGAGGCAGCTGTAAGGAACCCATTTTGAGAATATTTATGTTACTGGGTTGAATATTCTGCAAGTAGACTGAAAATCTTGGAAAAAACTTAATTTCTAGTTCTAAGAAAGCTACAGAACTGGATCTGCTCCCTAAAACTGTTCTCCTACTTCATTTATTTCTCCTGCTGTTTTCCTACAATTTATTTTCGCCATAGAGGCTTGGGCTTCAGCTCCGCTCTCTAGATAAACCATGTCGAGACCAGATGGGATAATATGTAATTGCAACATCAAAGTGTGCAAATCTGTAGATATCTCCACAAAAAGAACCGAGTAATCAACCAAGCTCAGTGTTAAAATACAAAATGTCTTCTGATTGGACATTCTGGCTGTTTGTAAGCCCTACAGTGTCAGAGAGGATAAATTTATGTTTAAAATTTGTTGACTGATATTTAGTAAAACGAACTGCAAGTGATGTTGATTTTTTTTTTTTTTTTTTAAAGTTTTACAAATCCAATCCACTCCCATTCTTTCCAGGCTCCTTTCCTGCTCCTTAAGAGTCCAGTGGATTGTAATCATACGGGAAAAAAATTAGTATCCAATTAATAATTGGGCGGTAATACCACTTCGTAGACTTACCTGTGACAACAAGCAATAATGAAACTTATTTTCAGGTAATCTAGGTCTCAAATTGTACTTTCTACAGCTAATTTTCACAGTTCCACCTCCAAGAATATACAGAATAGGATTCTTATGACAACACATCAGAGCCTGTGTGGTATATAATTACTGGCATAGTATTATTGCAACAGGCCTGTAGGAAAATAGAAACAGGTTTTTCATTATCTTTTACTTCAAACAGGCAAACTGAGTAAGACAGAACAAAATACCTCTTAAACAGGGGAAGTTCAGATTGGATATGAGGAAGAAATTCTTTACTGTAAGGGTGGTGAGGCACTGGAATGGGTTGCCCAGGGAAGTTGTGAATGCTCCATCCCTGGCGGTTCAAGGTCGGGTTGGACAGAGCCTTGGGTGACATGGTTTAGTGGGAGGTGTCCCTGGACATGGCAGGGGAACTAGATGATCTTCAGGTCCTTTCAAACCCTAACTATTCTATGATTCTATATGTTAAACTGAATCGCGAACAGGGGCTCTTGAATCTTTTCTCTCTTTTAACTCAGATTGCTAAACCTTTTTTTTTTTTTTTTTTTCTGCAGCTATCAGAGCTGTCCAGGTGTTGTAGACTGCTTATAAAGTTATCGCTTTTCTGCAGCACTGCTATTTCTCTGCAAAGTGGTAGAATACAAATATATGACTTTCACCACTGCTGCCCATATATTGTCTTTGAAGTCCTTATTTTTGTTTAATATTAGAAAACCGAAGATACCATTCATAAACGCCAGTAGCACCACACAAAATTGCCCCTCATCAAGAAAAGACCTCTTCCACTAAAAGGCACTAACTGATTCCTACTGATGCCATTTTGTTAAGGAGCCCTCACAATTCTTTACTGAAGGGTGTTTTGATGTGCAAATGCCATCAAGAAATACTTGTTTAATGCAAATCTTTCTCTGCTTTATTGGTCCCATTAATGCCCCACTCTTTTCCCAGAAGCGATGGCTCAGAGAGCTTACTGAGTGCTACAAGAAGGGAAGGAGCATGTAATGTTCCCCAGCTCTGAGTTAACAGTTGCCGCATTGGCGCTAAACATTTCCAGGGCTAAAAGCACCTGCTGCAGAGAATGCTTCTGCAAAGTAAAGATATACTGCAGGGATCATAGATCTAAAAAGTTAAAACATAGATCAGTAAACCACATTTATCATTTTTGTGTAAGAGACTGGTTGCTTCTGCCCAGACTGCTCCTGCATAATCTGAAGGACAATCTTAGTCAAATAAGAAAGATACTTACATTTTTCAAATAACTGGCAATAACCTAAGCAAAAGACTAAGACGACTACATTATTTGCTTGCTCCTTCACCAGAAAAAAAATGTATTTATATTTACCAGAAATCTCCTATGTTAGCACTCACTGCCAAGCAAAGCATTTCTACCATATGTATCTGATAGAATCTTTCTATTATTTGATAGATGTTTCAGTTCCCCCCCCCAAAAAAAAAAAAAAAAAAAATCAGTTAATTTGTGATGGAATATTTCTTAGACTATTTTTGTCAGTCCACTTAGGCCATGAATGGTGAGAAAGGCTGACAACTGCAAGGTTTTATCTATACAAAGAAGAAATGTAAGCATTTGCTTGCTGAGATTGGAGCTAGTTAACTGAATCTGGTGACACATATATAAGGTATAAATCTCATTCAGCAAAACTATGAGTCTTTCTGAACTTTTCTTGTACTGGCAATCATGGGCTATAAGTTAAGAGACATTTCTAAAAATTGTTTTAAAACCAAACATATCATTACTTAGGATAACAGACATTAATATGATTTAAAAAAATCTAATTTGAATGCAGAGCTAACAGACGTGAAAGAACAGAGATATGACAGAAAAATGGAACTTGAGTCTATCTCTAACATACAAAAGAACTACCATCTTCCTATCAATATGGTGAATAAGCTTTGTCAACCATGCAACAATTGCTGCCCTTGTTTATTTTTTGCATTGTGAAAAAAAGAAGCTGCCTTTCAAAAGGGAAAATGTAAAAGTCACCATAATTGAAGCAAATGTTGCAAATTCCTATTAATGAAATTAAAATTAAAAAAATCAAAGACGGAAAAAAAAGAACGAAGGAAGGAAGAAAGGAAGTTTAAAGTCTAGATGTTTAGACAGCCCTGCAAGCCCCCTTGTGACCTCACTCTGATATTTAACAAAACATTAATCTTCTTGCCAGCAATTATAAAGAATACAGTGATGTAGCTGGGACTCAGTGAGTGAGTAATAGTAATTCCATTGTTCTCTTTTATTTATGCCTTGGCTGTACCAGGCAGATGAGGTAAGTTGGGGCTTTTTATATGTTATTATTCTGAACTGGCAATACATAAAGGCTGATTACACAAATATCTGTCTGTTTCTGAAGCACTGTTTCACACCTCCTTCCAGCTCATGATCAAAGCGTTTCAACATTTTATTATGAAATCATGAATCTGCACTTAGTTTGCATATGAATTATAGTCTTTTTTTAAAAAAACAACACTGGTGTACAACAGTGACAGTGCCTTTTGAACTAAGGAACAAAACAAGGTGTTACACATTACTTCTTGAAAGCAATGACTTGCTGAATAATTCTGTTTGTTGGAGCACAGTCCAACCTCCCTATTGAATACAAAAAGCCTTGAGACCAAAGAATCCTTTTTTTTTTTTTTTTTATTGTGGACAGGCCAATGATTTTGTTTCACTTCCTAGAAAAAAAGAAAAAAGCAGAACCCTATCAAGAAATTGAGAAAATGTTGCCAGTAGCTGTAATTATAACAAATCTAAAAGAGCTTCCATCTGTATTTCTGAAATGCAATAGTTATAATAAAAAAAATTTAAAAAGACATTTTTTCAGTTAATAATATCACATTGTACAAATCTTGCATTCTAAAAGGTTCCATGTGGGTTTCATATATGTCATAAAGCACACTAAAAGAATGCTAAAAAAGAGGCAAAGCATAACCTAGTAAGTTATAAGATGGTATCCTGCACCTACTTCTTAGGATAACTGTTGTGGTATCTTTAAGGTTCACACTTACTATATTTCAAGGATCAACTTCATAACAAAACCCACAATGCTCAATCTTTCTGCTTCAGGAAGAAGAGGGGTTATGGTAGCCATTCAATTTTTTACCCTTTAAGAAACTTGTATTTCGAAGTCTCAGAACTGTAAATCAGGGATAAGCATTCCACTGGCTTTTACAAGAACAACATCGAGCTGTTGATGCTTATGCTAACATGCATGTTTCTGTATGACATTCTTTTAAATATACCATGAACATATATGTGTTTTACTTCACAGTAGTCCAAAAAGTGTGCCATTCTTATAAAATATAGTCTAAGGATTTTTTGAGTTTGCTTTACATAATACAAGTATGAACTGTAAACAATCATATGAATAGAAAGAACATTTTATTAGGCTTTACTGTCAGTGATTTGCAACTATTCATTTCATTGAAAGTCTGCCATTTGTGCCATTTCAATCAATGCAGGAGTTGGTTATAATTTTTGGCCTCTTTTATTTGCAATGTCATCTTCTCCTGCACATCTCTCTGTATTGGCAGAGATGGATTCAGCTCATATTTATAAATCTGATAATGTCACCAAATCAATATTTAAGGTAGGAGGGTAAAACAGAAATTGCTCCTATTTTCATTACCTGTCTAAAGAATGAAGGATCTAAACTCTAATCACAATATTTCCACATGGCTGTACAGTGAAAGATCACACAGCCAAGCAACAGACTAGCAAAGAATACTTGGTTTGTTAAAAAAATTTTTTCAGATCATCAGTAGGTGGCTAAAGTAATTAATACAGCATTTATTTTCTGAACAGCTAAGGGCTTAGCTTGTTAAACTGAGCAGCGTTTTCTTCTTGGAGTAAACTCATGGAGGTTATCCAAAAGCAGATTCAGCTCAATGGCAGCTAATGTAACCTGGCTCTGTACTCCTAGTGGGACTGCAGTGTTTCATCTGTGAAAACTCATACATCTTCTTTCACCAGCCAATTCAGTACATTTGAAACATTTTGCAAAACTGGCTACTACTTCAGACTTCCTCTGTGAAGTAACTTTGAATATCCATACTTGACCTTAAGATAACTTCTTCAGTATATCCTAAAACTGGAATGGGTTTAAATCCTCATAATCACCACTGCATTTTCTATACCAGTGTGTTTTAAAGCAGAACAGCATTGCATTGGGTGAGATTAACAGTTCCTTTTTTATAAGTATAAATAGTTTATTATTTGAATTAATACATATATAAAAACCTTAATAGTACTCAATGTCCTTGTGCAGACTGCATAGAAGTGCCAGATCAAACAAGTATCCCTGTCTTAATATCAAATTTCAAAAATAATCCATCTGGTCCTATTCACAGAGAAAGAGGATGCATCTCTGAGTACCTTGCAAAATCAGTGCTCTCCATGTGTGAGGCACAGACTTACAAAGGCAAGAATTCAGAGTTGAGCCTTAAGCCCTGTTGATAATTTGTTTCATTGTCACAGCACATATGAGATATGTAGGACCCCCAGCAGCTCTGAAGCTCCTGCTCTGTTCCCGCACAATAGGGGTGAGCTAAGGATTGCATTGTATCCATATCCCCTCAGTTCTGGTGCCTGGGTAAGCTTTAAGGAAGATATTTGATGTTATTTGAATGAGGTTTTATGATAATGTCAAAAAACAGTATTTGTGAAAAGTAATAAAATCCTCTCTCAAACTAAGATGCATTAAAACTGCCTCAATATATCACGCAACTTATTATGACAGATTACACCATTCGTCTGAGCTCTGAATTTACGTGGTACTGGAAACCAGGAGAGATAAGAAAAGGCACTTGTGGCCAACTCTGTAAGAAAGGCAGAGAAAATATACTTTCTCATGACAGATACTTATGTGATGAATCTAGTAAATTTCTACTTCAAAACCTGATTTTATGGGACAAAATTTATCAAAGACAATGTTTACATTATTATCTTAATAATTACTTTGTAGACTCATGAATCCCAGACTTTATGGGATAGATATTGCATTACCTGTATTTCAATGTACCAAGATGACAATTACTTTTAGAAACACTATTGTAACATATCCATCACCATGGAATATTACAATAATATTAAACCCATACAGAACAGTATCATAACTAGATGCAGCTATCAAAGCAAGCTTCATTTAAAGGCTTAGAAATTCTTATTCTTTACCTCTTTTCTACTTAACAACATTTATGCATTTAGAACGTGAATCTTCCTTTACAATGTGTAAAAACTATTTCAGTGTTATCAATACAGAATTATGCTGCAGATTGCATGGATATCTGAAGTACAGCTTGAGGCACTCTAAAGGAAGAAGGATACCCAGGAACAAAATTGTGTTTTATCATGCTGGTGCAATTAATGTGTAACATTTGTTGTGCTGCTGGTTCATGTAGTTTTGTATTCTCTGCTTAGAAATATCTGGTCGTTTTTCCAGATTAACTAGAGGTAAGTGTTCACAGTTCTAGAGCTCTAGGTCAGGATGATTTTAGGTCTTCCAAATCTGAAACATGTAGAGTATTTAAGTATTGTTGACTTGAGGAGATCTTTAGGAATGAAAAAGAGCACAAGCTCAACATGACTAGTAGAAATCCTAAGGCCTAAGTTGCTTTCATTTCAGATTTCTGAATGAAGAGGGCAAAAGTACTGTAATGCCCAGAAAAAAAACCTGTAAGTAGTAATAGTTTAAGAAAAAGACTGAAGAAACATAAGGTGGAGCAGCATGTTCTTCTGGGAGTGAAACAACCTTCACCTTCCTTAGGGTGGGTAGATGTTGCTCTGTCAGGACTCTAGCTGTACTAAAGCTAGCTGAACTTCTAAAGAAAGCAGTTATACTTCTCCTTTGAATAGCCTTGCTACCAGAACTCTGAAGGAGAATTAGGACAGAGCTGAGTACCCTCAGGAAAGCGGTCAGGAAAAAATAAAGGTGGGGCATGTAAACACTGTCTGATTAGCATGCTCACTCTTGTCCTTATTTTTTTTTGAGAAATGCTGCTGGTTTGGTTCCTGTCTCTCCAGCTGCACAGTTGCTAAACTTCTGCTAAAGTAAATTCCAAAGAAATGTTACTTTGTCTCTGACTTGAGACTTCTGTTGTCCCAGGTAAGCTTACCTTGCCTTGCCCTTATCACTGTGGTGTGGAATTTAGAGTAGCCTTTGACTCTGCATATGAAAGAGCTGGGGCCCACTCCTGGAGTGATTTCAGCCTACTTTCCCACCAGATGGGAAAGCTGGGAAGGCAAAATTTTCTTCTACTGAAGCTACTTTACTTTTTTCTAACCAGCTTTGGGATTATGTTTCACATATCTTCTAACAAATTAACAAACAGATTCTATTCAGGTAAACTGGATATTAAAATTCAGTACCATATCACTGGTAGTAGGTTGTAGTGTATTAAACAGAGACTGATCCAGGCCCTGTTCATGAACCTCTGGGTTAGGCCAAGAGGTGCAAAGGTACCAAGGTGACTAATTCCTGTCTAATTCAATGAGATTTTAGTATTTAATTCCTACAGTCTGTACCTCAGAAATATTTATACAAAAGAAACTATTTGAAATTCGTGGTCCCAGGCAACTACATGTCATTTTATGTACAAAGATGATTTGGCAAGCACAAAGAAAAAGATGTCTGACTGACATAAGCATTAAGTATGTAGCTCCTAAATCAGCCACATGTTGCACTGCTGAGCTGAAGAACTGTTAATTACTTATAAAAGTTAGACTTTAAACACATACAGGGCTACAGGATTAAGCCATGTATGATTTTTGTCTCAACTATGACAGTATCTTTTGTCTCTCGCATCTATTCTCATTATGGACTAATTCATTTTCTTATCTATATTTGTATCCATTCCTTAAATCTGAAATCTTGACAAATATTTCCACTGGCTTACATAGATAATCAAAGTCTGAAAATAATTCTTTAAATATGGTTAATTCATTAGGAAAATAAAAAATATACTTACACTATTTTGCTTCCAGTATAATTTTACATTACTTTTCAAATTGTGCTAATATTTGGCTATATAATCTCAGCATCTTTTACAAATTAACACTAAGGAGTATCAGTGAGAAGCAAATTATATCCATTTGAAAAGAAATTTAGATGCTATTTATATTTGATATACATTCTTTCCAGTCATGATGGGACTGACAGAAGACCATCACTTCAGTCAGATATCTCCCTCTCTCAGACATTTCTTTGCTCTCTGTTGCCAAAGTCTACTGTTAACTGTCCATAAAAGGTCTTCCTAGAAGATTCATGTGTAGCATGGGGTCCCTAGCATGTCTCTCTTTATTCATCCTGAATCATATCTACTGATTTTCTAGCTCTTCTCCAGGTTCTGTGCTGCAGTCCCTTCCCTTCTGAAGTTTCTGTTTTCATAGTTGACCATTACTTTCTTATATTTAATTCCTCTTAAGTGCTGTAATTTCCCAAATGTTTTTAATTCCATAAGCTGTTTCCTGTGATCTTCTCCAGACTACTTCTCAGCATGGTTTTCAGTTTTCTCTGGGGCTATATTTTTTTTATCCACCTCTTCCTTTTCTCTCTCTTCCCTCAGCATACAACAGCACTGGCCTCCTTCAGCCATAGCTCATTTGTCTGTTTAGCATCTGTTTGTCATTCATACCCCTTGATGTTATAACACTCATCTTTTTCATATTCTCATCTATAGCCCACTGTGAATACTTGCACAGTGCCTTACAGTCACCATAGAGCATTTAGCTCCATTTATTCCAATAGGATATTTGCCTCCTTATCTTCAATAGTCTTCTTCTTTAGGAAGCTTTAATATTGTCATCACTATTTCAAATTTACTGTTTCCTGCAGCTGATCTTTAATTAAAAAGCTGCAATGGGATGGTACATTTGCAAAAGCCACACTTGTCCAGCCTGCAGATATAAGAACCCATTCCTAAATAGAGTTTGTGAGATGCCAAAATGTAGGCCTTTTACTACTTTTGTTACAGATAATGAAGCCCACTGAAAATGTCCTGATTTGTCCAAATACTCAGGACACATGAATACCACAAATAAACTAGTAACTTCATGGAAAAAAAAAAAAAAAGCAAACAAAAAACCCATGCACTGGCACTATGGAATTCGTTTTGGGTACAACAAAAAAATTGGCATGTAGTGGGCATGCTCATTAAAGTTTTATCTATCTTTTATATTTCTTTATGCATCTCTGATTAGATGCAAGCTAAGCAAATTTTTTTGCACAGTTGCCTCCATCTTGAGGCTATTCTGAGTTTTGTCCATTGCTCTGAAATTATTACAATCAGTGTTTATTTTTGACAAAACTTGAGGGCCAGAATCATATATCAAGGTCCAGCTGTGACATGTAAAATACACCCATTTTTTTGTAAAAAATAAGAATGCTTGCAAGATATGCATCTAAGAGATATGGTGAATACAAAACAGATGAGGAAAGCCCAAGGTAACAGTGAGATGATAATGGCCAGTCTAATAAGCAGTGCTACTGCACCTCAGCTGTTTGGCTATGATGAAATTAATTTAATAACTGCTACCATGCTAAGAAAAGGAAATAATGGCAGAATGTTAGTTTATTATATTCTCCTTTCTGTAATTTACTCAGCACAAAAGTATTTATTAGAAACATATTTATTGTGTACTCACTGTTGGATGTGCCATATGTTCCTCTACTTATGATGTAATAATTTCTGAATTTTTTTTCTTTTTTTTTTTTTTTTTTTTTGAAATGCTGTATAAAAAGACTAAAGCCGAAACTGGAAAAAGTCACTAGATATCAGCGCTGAATGTGAGATCAATTTCAGAGGAAGAAATTCATGCCTTTAATGAGAAGTTTGCTCTAATGAAATGAAGGAGATCAAAGCTGATAGAAAGCAAAGCTATGTAATGAAACAGTGATTTAAGAAGCCTGGGACATTCATTTTATTTTCATTGTAAGATAGCTTACTGCTTGGTATTGTTTTTTCTGGTGTCTGTACATGGTTTTGATTATATTAATTAGATTATTGGCCAAATTCTAAACTGCTGTAAATCAAAATTGCTCTTATGACTCCAGTGAATGACAGTGACTTATACCAGCTGATGATTTACCCTTAAGTGTCTTACAAATACAGGATAAAAATTTTGCAAAACTTCTAAAAAGCTTGTTTCTTTGTAAAAATGTTACAATTTATTGCAGTTTTGCAAATGGATAGAATTTCTTGTTGTAAATGCTTTAATTAGTATTATAAAATGAATTGAAATTTAATTAAAGATAAAAAAAAGCACATTTTTTTTACATGGAAATTTTTAAAAGGATAAAACCAGCAAGAAACACTCCCAGATTGAAGTGCCATTTTAACAGTAATCTGAACCAACATCTGAAATGTGTTATATAATTTTAAACATATACTAAAAATTATTTTCTTCCAGCTTAGAGCAAGTGCAGATTCAATAGTAGTTCCAAAGCTTTTAGTTATTTTCCCCCTCAATCTCTAGACATAAACAAACAAGAACACTAATTAAAAAAGTTACTTCAGGCAAGAATCTTGTCAAAGTAGTTAAACAGAGTTAAAGTCAATGATCAGAAGGTAGGGTAACCTCTAGAGAAAGCATCCATCATGTAAACATATTGCATTTATTCAGAGAGAGATTCCCCAACTTTTTAACAAATGGCTTAATATATTATTGAAAAATATCACTTTTGCTCTTAATAAGAAAATCAAATGTGTGATCCCTTCTTTTAGTGTATATAATGAATATGATTCCAACATGCATTTCTGACACTAAGTATCAGGGCAGGTTTTATTGGTGACTTATAGCCTTAAATCCTTAATTTTTCTTTGTTTCTCAGAGGCTGTTGTCAATGGCGCAGTACACAGTTTCCCCGCTATGACTACAATTTTACAAGGGTTTATGAAATTTTCAATACAAAAGAGAAAAGGTAAAATTGATTTCTAAAAGGATATCAGACTAGCCCGTATGCAGGCACAGTTGCCATGTTGACAGCTTGGCTGTTCTTTCAAACAAGGAATGTAAATTCAACAGGTTTTGCTTGGTTAGGTCTAAAGTGTGGAAACTAAAAGCATTTCTTAGCTTCACATATATTTGCTATTCTCACTAGAAGGTGACCTAAGCATCTGAGCAGGGATTGCTGTGGTGCCATTACAGCCTGTATGGTCAACAGGTACAAGGTGCATCAGTGGGGCACCTGTTACTAAGTTTAGACACAGCCAACAAGATGTGTTAGACTTTGAACTGGAAAGCATTTATTCATGTCATCAGTCCAAAATGACAGGAAACGATGCCTCTGGAACACAAAAAACCTTCACTGAATGTGGAACACACTATTCTGCCAACCTACCGAGACCTATGACACTATTTATTGAGGTCTTCATGAAATTCAGTAAAATCCCTAGGGAAACTAATGGCTTTATGGCTGCTGTGTTTCAGTGGCACTCACTGGCCCTGAAACGTCTTCAGAGATGCAGAGAAGCTAAGAGGTTTGCAAGGTACGTGACAGAAACAGGCTCTGCCAGAACCCAAGTGGACCCAACAGGATAGGAACACAGGGCCTGAGGCACAGCACCATGATGTACTTGCTCCACACAAACACCATATTGGAAGCAACATTTAATCCTGTTTACAAATGTAAAGCTTCATCTGAAAACTTTTGTCTGTTTTGCTCATATGGAGAAGCAGATCCTGAGCTTGAATAAGAACTAACAGTCTGAAAATTTATTGGTAGTTTATATTTATTACTGTCTCATTTTAGGTGTCCTGGCAAACTGTTTGCTATAGCCACACACAGCAGGGAAAGCTCCTGCAAGAGCAAGTGTGACCAACTTCTTGATGTTCAAGGTTTGGCTTGGGTGATTGATGTTCAAAGTTTGGCTTGGGTGATTTTCTTCTGATATACAGTGCTAATGTTTAAGTGGTTCTGCAGAATTGTCATTAGTTCATCAATCATTATTTTGTCACTCAGTTGAGTATTGTGTTACATATTCTCTCACTTTCTATTTTTGCATTATTTTTTTAACTTGTAGAAAAAATGTAAATGTCAGTCTGACAAAGTACAATGATGGAGAAGTACAAAAGGAGCAACAGTAAAGTTTACTATTCAAACAGATCCTCATATATTCTGTAATGTAGGTTAATGTAGTTAAGGCAGTCTACTTAATATTCTAGACAACAGTCATTCAGTAAATTGAAACTTTTCTCATGGATTTTCATCTGACAATTTTGAGTAATTTGTATTTAGAAAATTATCAGGTTGTGTATCATCTTAAATTCATTTCAATGGGTTTGAAATAGAATTTAAATAATTTCACTTTATTTCACTTTCCAATTTTTACCTATACATTAAGATAAAAATATGTTGTTACAGAAAGCTACAAATTATTAGCATTGCAAAGCTAACTTCATAATAAAATAAATATGCCCATATGCTCAGATAACTAAGTGAAATTTAATTATGTTTGTGTCTGCATATTTAGGTAGCTACCTTCAAAATAGAGCCTACATGCTACAGTTAGTACCACAGTGAGGATTTGTATAGACAGTGTAGCTCAATATGCAACTTCAAATGAACTTGTGTTCTGTAATTTATGCCTTTCTTTTTAAGACAATATGTCCTCATGTTTTTCCAAGAATAGATGCATAACTTAGTGTTTTGGGCACTGATCCAGTTTACACATTTCCTGATCTGTCATTATGTTACTGGAAAACTTATTCCAGGATGAAAGCTCAGTTTGTGTAAGAAATAAAATCAATTCAATTGAACATAGATGACTGTTGCACAAACACATGTATACTGTGTTACACACAAATGTTGACATTTATCAGTATCATTTAGAAGCAACCAAATAAACTCCTTCTAGTGGACCTGGTTTCTGGTGGGTGTATTTATGTAACATTTGCACTGAACTTAGAGCAGGCTGTGATCTGTATAATGTTTCAAATAGCAGTGCTAAAATGGTGCATTTCTTTCCCATAGAACTAAGATTTTATGTTTCTGGCAATGGTTATGGAAGATAATGTACTTGCTAGCCAAAAAACCCATTCAGAAAATAACCTCACTCCTACTTTGATGTACAAATGTAACAACGGAGTTCTTTATGAAGGGATATGGCCCATCTTAATTTTACATGTTATATTCTTTTTTCTTTTTTTCTTTTTTTTTTTCTTATGTCAAAGATGCTTATCTTAGTGAAAGGTTTCTCCATTTATTATATTTTCCTTCTTTTCTTTCTAGGCTACCCTCAAGATGAATGAACTTTATCTTTTCAGGAAGTTAAAATTTTTATTTAAAATGTGAAATCTTGTTGAGTCCCAGGGTTAAGTGCATGGTTTCAATGCTGATATACATCCAACATATGGCTCTCTTATTTCCAGCTATATTTAACATTCTTTTATCTTGAAACATTTCACTCAATTTCTCAGAAATGCCGGTTGTTTAAAAAGAAAAAACCTTTTGGAGAATCAAGACTCCAGCCGGACTATCTTTTTCCTCTATTTATATGCAGGACACAATCCTGGCAACAATTTAACTCCAGCAAGTTGGAGAAATTCCACCTGGACTAAGTGCCCCACAACCAAACTGGCAGTGTGTTCCAGAAGATGGCTCGCTATCAGATGGCAACTGAAAGTATATTGCATTTCTCTTTGCATCAAGGGAAATGAAATCAGTTATGAAAAATTTTATCTCAGGGCGGTGGGCCTACATCAGTTTGCTTTCAGCTTGGCCTTGCCCTTAGAGTCCTTTATATTCCATTTTTCTTTTTCACAGTGCCCCAGATCACAATGGGATTCCTACTGAATCTGGCAACAGTACACTTCATTCTAGATTATTTATATTACATTAATATTTTGTTTAAAAAAACACCACTCCCAAACATTTCCCTATTAAAGGTTTTGGACGAAAACTAAATCAATTCAACAGAAAATATTTCAGTATTTCAAAGAGACTCAGAAGATGCAAAAAACCATTTTTTGGGGACCATATATACTTCCAGTGTCATCAGGAAACAGCCATTCCTGGAGAACCATGAAGCATTTTGAGAGCTGCAGTAATGAAAACATGTACAAACTTGACTTTAAGTTTGACTAGAACCATTTTCATTAATGAAATGTTCTGTTAAGCAACCTGGATTGGACCCAGAATGTTCACCCCTAAGAAAACAATACCTCCTTTTTTATATACATGCATAGAAGTGATATTACATATCAAGATAAGGGTACTTCATCTATTAAAATTACAAGAATGAAACAACTCTTGAAGATACTTACAGCATCTTTACTCTTTAAAAGCATACTCTTTAAAATGCAGAATTGAACGCCATATACTTTTTATGCCCAGGGCCTCACATCCAACCAGTTCTGCCCTTATACTTCTAGAAGAAGAAAAGGGGAAAGTTTAAGGTTTTAATGAAAAAATAGGCATCCAATATGGGCTAACCAGACTGATACATGTAGCAGCACTTTTCCCACTTGCAGATCCCAGGTGAATATTCTAGCCACAACCTAGATAACTTCAGTATCAATTTGGTCAACTTCTCTTACTAAGTTCATAATTTCTAAAATTACGCAAAGATAGTGCAGAATTATTGTATAAATATTTACTGGAATAGAGATTCAAAATGGGCTTTCACATAGAAGAGAATAATCCTAACATGCTGTAGCTTAGAGCAGAAGCAGCTCTCTCACAGACCAATCACTGTAATATGGATGCAATTACTTTTTTTTTTTTTTTTTTTTCTGGAAAATATTTATTTTTAAGGAAACTAAAAGGACTTTATGAAGTTTCTTTTTTAATGAGATGATTTTTCATCTGATGAGATGAAAGACATTTTTCTCAAATGATTCTTAATATTGCCCTGCAAAACAGATATGTCATGAGGAAAGGTAGCTAAAGCAAATTATCTGTTAAAATGTGCTGCATAGTCCCTTACTTCCTGGAATGTTCCACTGAACTTAAGAGAAATACCCTACTGGAGAACTGCAACTCAGCATGAATAACTGTGTAACTGCCTGCCATTTATCTGTCGTGCTCATCTAAGATCAGTTATCTCTGGGAGGATGTATTGCACTACACCCTTGCAGAATATCCAAACAGCACAAAAAAGCGGAAAACCTTAAGAGAGCTACACATTAACAACTTTGATTGATTTACTAGTACCATTAGGTCTATTATATTCAAGTACCTTAAAATTGAATAATAATATTTTTTTTTTTAAATTACAAATAAAAGACTAACTAGGACTATAATGACATAAAATAATGATGATAGACTACTGTGCTAACAGTTCAAAAGGGATCTAATTTATCTCTGAGATTCAAATATGTGCTGGTAATACTTTTAGTAACTTGTAAACTTATACATTGGAGATTCCTGATTATTATATAAATTGAAATTTTCATTAAGAAAAATGGCTACTCATAGACATTATTATTTAGAAAAGCTATCTTTTTTATGTAAAATATACACTACTAGAATTATTTAAACGAGTGCTAATACTGAGAAATAAAAATTGATTAAATGACAAAAAAAAATCCCCAAGAAAAATAAACATTAAAATCAGACTAAAACATTAAATAAAAGAATGAATGATACCAGTAATCTGGAGCATCACTTTCTAAGAAACATATATAGTAGCAAAATCTATTTTAGTTTCCGATGGGGACTTTGCCTGGATTGTGCTCCGGCACATGACAAAACACTACTAAGTCCTCTGTTGGGAGCGAAAGACAAAAAGGGCTTTCACTGGGCTTGTTGCCACCTTTCTCAGCAACAAGAAGTCAGTAGCCACTAAACAAGAGTTGCCCTCATCAAGCCAGCCACTCCTTAGGGAGGCTCTGGCTGGCAGCAGTTTCACATATCTCAGTGCCTAGTCCTGGGGGCTGCCAGCCTTTCTCTTTGGCATAAACTAAACTGGTCTCCCTACTCGTGCCCTCTTTTTTCATCTCTGTCATTTTTCTGGATCACTTTCCTCTCAAAAGTTACTACATGGCAAAGAGAAGACATTTAAGACTGATTATGGAGTCATCATATTTTATATTCCAGGATGGTGAAAGATTTCACTGCCTCTGTCAAGAGCAATACATGCAAACCTTTTGCATCATGAGTAGGCACAGAGCAGTCAATGGTTAACTATTAAACAAAAAATACCACTGGGACCAGTCAAGAGTCATAATAAAGTATCTGGATGGCTTCTAATTCCTTAAGAGCCTAAAAGTCTTCGAGCACCTATGAGAATTAAGGTGTATATTTCTTGTAGGCTCTCAATTAGTATTATTTTGAATGTCTCACAGATGCCAGCAAAGACTGATAATAAAATTGAAAGATCTTGTCAGTCTGGTGAACAGAGGACAAGAAACAATTTTAAATACCCAGAAACTCTGTTTGAGAGACACATACAGGAAGAACTGTAGAAAAGATCATTTGTAGTATAAATTTTCCAAACTATTTTTATGTATCTTTGCAGACAAGGTAAAGAGTTAAACTGCCGTCATGATAGTACGGTATGGGCATAGCCTTCCTCCACCTTCTGAACTCCTAAAATGATCACACCATTGCTCAAAATGACATTTTATCAGTTCCCATAGGAATCGCACAAATGTTGAACTAATGCCTAATGGTGGGTTCATTGGAGCATTGTTCAGCATTTTGTATTCTTGCATTAGAACCTGTTCTTCTATTTCCAAATGCAAATCTAAATCTTTCCTGCTGGAACAGACAATCTTATATCTGGCCTGGTATTGTATAAGAGGAGTCTTCCATTAATTTTTGGTTTTCAGCTACTCTTGGCACAACCATATTTGCTTTTCTTACAGACCTGTACTGGTTTAAGAACTTGTAAGATTTATAGGAGTTCTCCAATGAGTTTAGCAAAAGCACCATGACAGAAGATAAACGAAACAAAGAGAAATTATTATATGGCTTTGAGATACATCATAAATAACTTATCAAGATCATTAAAAAATTGGCAGGTTTAAAATTTACCTATTTTTATAGTGATCTAGATTTCTTCTGCATTTTAATCACTGCTACCTAATGAGAACACAGTTGAACTGCCTATACTTTCCCTCAGAATTATGTCTGACATGTTTATAAATAGTATATTCACAACTTTTCAAGGGTGCCTTGAAAATGCAGTGCACATTTGTATAAGAAAAAATTAAACTTGTTAGCTTAATGAACACTGTTATATTTGTAATCCTATCTGGATCATCATTGCATTGGCTTCAGGATGGAAAAGACACTACTTTCAATATTTTTGTAACTACAAGAAAAGAATAATAGAAAAGCTGTAGCCTGTATTTCACTCTGTAATTAATAACATACACAACAATATAAGCAACGGTAACTCCTTTAAATAGCCTTGGTCTCATGATTGTTTTTTATGTCTTTATCTAGAAGCGTCAAGGATTTCAATATCAATAATGAAATGTAAAAATTAAAGTTAAGAATAAAACAGGACATCCCAGAAGCTAATCCTTTAATGGAAAGAAGGATGAGAAACCAAAGTAAAGGCCTGAATATTTGCACAAGAACTGTCAACTCCCCCTGGTTAAACTATTCTTCAAGGGGGGATAGCGCACAGCTACAGAGTGAGCATTCTCTAGAAGTTAATGTTCTATATCTTATGAAGAAATCTTAATGTAACATATCTGAAATATATGCATTTCATTGTTTCTGTAATAATATGTTCTGACTGAAAAAAACACTAAGCTCAAGTGTTTAAGGGACCTTAAATATCTGTAATTTTTAAGGGTTATTTTTTGAAACCAACCTCAATTTTTGGTCAGTTTCTTTTTTTCTTTTTTACTTTTCTTTAAATGATGTCCAACTCCAAGGCAACCTTAATAAAGTCAATGAAATTATACAGGTGGAAAGGACAAAAATGGGATTTCAAATAGTGGGGACATTGGTCATGCCATTAAGCTTGACACTAGAACCTTTTAATTTAAATGTAATCTCCAAAAGACTAAATTACCAGCAACATGTTCTCATTAATTCCTGTAAGGGATACTCAAGCTTTGACCCTTTATTGTTCTACTTATCGAGAAGTGGCTGAGACTTAGTATTAATAAGCCATCACTCATTTAAGTGGTCATTCACAGCTGGGCGGGGAAAAGATAGGCTCATCTTTTTGAAGTGGTAACAGGCAAGTAAGGCTGCTGTAATAGGCTGTGATTATTTTCACTATGAATGCTCCCTCAGCTTTCAAAAAATTAAAAGGAGCACTCATTTTCCTGCTGGAGTATTTCTCACACTGGCAAAAAATGAACACTTTGAAATGTAAATGATTTAATCTTTGCAAACCCCTGCTTCAGAAGGAGGTACAGCTTCATTTGCAAAATGAAGACATTTTAGGAAATGATTATCATTGTAAAATTGAGGTCAGCAGGGAGCCTGAGTTCAAACTCTTAGAATATCAGCAGTGTAACAAGTTTGATCTTCCTTACTGCATTGCTTGCATTTGCTTCTCTGGGTTCCAGCAGAGAGCCATTGTCAGTCTGAACTTGTTCCCACTCTTTTCCCTTGGTTAAATAAAATAGTTATGCTTATTATTTAGAGTTAGTCAGTCCAATAAAATTCAGGACAAAACTAAAATAAAAAAGGAAGTTTAAACTTATTTTGATTAATTTATACACTCTGTAGTTATTCAAGTTGGAGCATTAAATGGTTGACGGCACTTAAGGCAATTTCTTTATATTTATGCATAGTTTAGGCAATAGCATTGGGTAGTGTTACTATACTGTCCTACCCATGTTTGGGAAGGAGACCACCCATAATGGTGAGAGAATATTTCATTTTAAAACTAAATATTAAGTCCTTAATCTCTCTTCTGTGACTTCTAAACAGAACTATAATTATTGTTGGTGGTAGTCTAGGGGTTTACAGTATCAGTCAGGCTTGTTATGAACTTGCGCAGATAATAAATTTATATCATAAAGCCCAGATGATAGCAGCTACCATATCATAACAGCTATTGACAGGAACAACAGAGTCTGACTGATATGGACAGCTTTCCTGCACTGATAGGCACTTCAAATAAAAATGATGGAAATCTATCAGAAATGAGGATTAACCTGTGTGAAACAGATCTCAGAAGTGAGGAGTTACAATACATTACTGGTGATCTTGAGATATAAGTTCATTACCTTTTAATCAATGTTATATGCTAATTTTCAATGGAGTTACTTATCTCTCTGCAATTCCTGAAATGTCATTTCTGTTTCCTGGCCTAATACATGGGAAAGTATAACTTGAAAAGAGAGTGAAAATCTCAGTTTTCTCACAAATATCTTTGCTACACCACTAAAGTTACACCCTTCAGCATAAACTCACCCTTCAGTTGAACTCTTCACTGTGGATTAAACTCTACAGTTACTCTGGGCAAGAAATCCACCCATGTCTTTACAATATATGAGAGAAAAATACCAAATCAGGCAGTATTCAGTATCTGTCCAATATCTCAACAAAAGACAGGTAAGAATGAAAGGCTGCTTGTAGTCAGGCAATGCAATATAGTTTGAAGCAGGTCTAAAACCTGGGCAGCCAAACTTGCAGGATGCTTGCCCAAAGCAAACTTAAGGACTTTTATATTTACTAATGATGAAAAGCAAAACATTGGCAATGTTTTTTCATGTTCCACAAAAAGAGAAGAAAAAACCCCATGTTTCTAGAAACAATTTTTCAAAAAAAAAAATCACATTTCTAGAAACAAGTTTTCAAAAAAACCCACAATTTTTCAAAATGTCACAAATGCAGAAAAATATGTAAAAATGTTTCAAAAAAAAAAAAGACAAAGAGAGAAAGTCTAAAAAATATCCAACATACAGCAAGTCTCATTGCTTACTGTTTTTTTCGGGGTTTAAGCAGGTGTTTTGTTTGTGTGCACTGAAGTGTGAGGCAACTGTTCTCTGAGTAATGAAGGACTCCATTATGAGCACCATTCACTTCCCTTCCAAGGCAAGTCTGCAAGCTGGGTGATTGCTGCAGCGCAGGAGAGCTCCATACCCTTCCATTTTGGCAGGACTTCTTTTTCTCATTTGAAATAAATACCCAGAGCAAGTCCTACAGATGCAAAATGAGTGAGTGTGACCAGATACAAATGTGAGAAAAAGTCATACAGCGTAAATTGAGGTATTAATGCACATGGCCAAGTGTACCTTGTTGACTTCTGGCAACTTTATGAGAGTTCTGGATGATAGGGACCTGTAAGACAGTTGTTTAGTATTAGTATTGTCTTCTTAACAACCGTATTACTCCTTTAGCTATTTAAAGGCGTCTATGAAGTTTTAGATTTGCTGTTTATAACAGAAGCGAGGCTGTGAGAGGGTCTAGAGTTGGATGAACGCAAAAGTAAGAATACATCTGCTTTGATGAACTGGTACTATAACAGATAACAAAAACCTATTCTAGGTTGTAAACTCCCTGGGGCAAAGACTACTTATTCACCTGTACAAAAACATCAACACACTGCATATTGGGTAGTAAAGTACCCCTCAGCCTTTCCCTATCCTGTAGCCTGCAGAACTAGGGGCGGAGCACAGTAGGAATTAAAATTCAGTGCAGTGAAACTTTACTGACCTAAAAGCAAAATCCAGGAAGCACACAAGGATTCTGAGATCTGAACTTTTAAGTGGGTTGTGACTTTAACCGTTAGAGAATTTATTATTATCAACAACTCTACCCTATTGCCAACAATGCTTAATATTTATTTATATATGAGATGGCTCTAAATTATATTTCTCAGTTGGGAAAGTAAGTCTAACACATCTTAATCAAGTTTCTCAGAATGTTGAAGAGTGAAGTTGAATGAAGTGAAGAGAGAACAAAGGTATGGGCACGAGCACTGCATGTGCTATTAAACTCAGGACCACAGGTTACAGTGGTACTGCGTGGATTACGCTTCTTTAGCTTCATATTCCGGGCAACTGATGAAGTATTTTGCAATAACATTTTTTGAGAATTTGAAATCAACTCTGTAAGTCAACTTCTGAAAGTCATGAAGTAGGGAGCTTAGCTACTCACCTAGAACTCTTCAGGAATGATCTGCTTTGAACTACTTAACAAATACTGTGCTTTGTTATTAACTCATTGTCTCTGAAGTTCCCACAAACTGCTTCCAAGTAATTTTCTTAATATTCTCTTCAGTGACAGATATTTTACACATTAAATCTATTTTTTCGTGTTAGCCTAATGAGCAAGAAGGCTGATGTAATCCACTAAGGGAACACATATTCTAGTTTTCATTCATGCTTTAGAGTATTGTCACAGTGCACCACAAAGAAATAATCTGATTGTTTCTCATAAAGCAAGAACAAATCATGATTGAAGGATTCCTTCTATTTAAAGCTATGCTTTGCAAAGCCTATTGAACTTGTTAGAAGAGTCATCTCTAATGCGTATACTAACTCCATAAAGCTGCTGCACAGTTGCCATTCAAGAGCCAATTTACTACCAAAAGGCCAATATTGCTGACTTGCAGATTACAAATATGAGATATAAATTAATTTATATTTAAATCAGGCTGAAAGATTAAGAGAACTTTCAGTAGATCCATTTACCATTAAAATGAATGTAAGTTTGAATTACTTTTTTATGATCTGCAGTATGAAAGAGTTGCTGCCAGAATGATGCAAAGCATTTGCATTTGACAAAATAATGCAAAATTTGTGTAAGTGGGTGAAAGCATATCAGATTATATTACCTTGTAGGTCAGCTGGAAAATACAGTATATATTCTGATTGTGAGAACACAGAATGAAAGGCAAAAAAAAAAAGCCCAGTTGGTGTGTGATTCAGTCTGCAGAGAGAGGGTAGGGGACGATGGCAGTGCAGAGGCCTGATTCCCCCTGTTATCTTTCTGTGGTCAGAGTCTAAAACTAGCAGGGGCGGTTCTCATAGGTTTGACCCCTGGGCAAAGATAACTCTTTCATACCCCCTGTTCCACTTTTCCACTTTGTATCCAAGTCCTCTGCTATAAAATGTAAAACCAGCACATAGAACATACTGCTTTGGAGGTCTGCCACTTGCATTCAGGCAACCATTTGTACTTTTGCAGGCGTAATCAATCTCCTGTTGCTATCAGCAGGGGAGTGGGGCTTTGCTGCTTTATGGCTTAAAAGTAGTTTTGTGCAAATTCTACTTCCCTCCCCCCTCCCTTTAGCTCCACTACTCACAGGATTTCCAGGGACATGGGCTAGAGCTGAGAAAAGAAGCTTGTTTGATTTAAGCACAGAGGGGTTTTTTGTGTGTGTGTTTATATTTTCTCTGCATCTATTAAGGGGTGAGGGGGAGAGACTTCATTTATATGTTAATATTAGCCGGCACCCTGACTAAACTGACAGAACTATTTCATGGGAAGCTGACAAATTTTGTCAGCTAGGCTATCTTTCCACATCTCAATAGTGGCAATAATCTTGATTAGCAAAACAATTGGGGGCCAAAGAAGTCCTGCAGCTCCAAAGACCCTCTTCTCAGGTTACAGTTTGCTAATGTGATGAATCCAGAGAGTCCTTCAAGCTTGAAAAAATTTCCCAAAGCGCTGAATTTAGGCAAATGAAGGGAACCATTTTGGAGGCTGGACAAAAGGGGTTAATTTGATCGACCATGTCTCCATAGTCTTATAACAATCATTTACTTAACAAGCATATAGAGAGTCATTCCATAGAAACTGGTGGAGTTAACAGAGGAAGTTCAAATAGAATTCTGTTTATCCCAGATGTGTGGGAATTTTAGCCAAAAAACAGCACCACATAATTTCTGCCTGCGGTACTGAGTCTTACGTAGAAACAACAGCAGAACTGAAGGGCTCTAAACATGCTATGGAGGCCTTCCCTATGGAAGCAGTGCAAGCTTCCATTTCAATTAACTTGTTGCATTGTTAATAAAATAATGAGAAATTAACAATTTCATGGAAATTAAAAAGGCTTGTGCAGTCTTATTTCTCAGTGCAATTTATGGCATCTATTTCTATGTGCCATGATAAGTGATTTTGTAGTGTTTTAGAGGCATATTGATTAATTTTCACACATATTTATGCAGCACAAATCTGATGCATTTCTTCTAGTGAAATTATGCTGCATTTTCTTTAAAACCAGAATTAAGTGCTCACTAGAATCATCCGTAGATGGAAATGCACTTGGTCCAGGTCATAGAATGCATAATCACAGTGTAATGTAGCCATCCTGGCTTTGTGCATGATCCCACACTTATTTATGCATGTAATTAATTTATTATTAATCTGCCATATATTGATCTAAAGTAGCTATTCTTCATGAGATAGATTCTAATAAATTCATTGATGGCTGATGCAATTTGCAGACTTCATTGAAAATTTTACAATAAAAAACACTAACTAAAACTTCATCAGTTTTCACATGGTTTCTTCCCCCCCCCCCCCCCCCATTTACTTTTGGAGAAATTTCTTTGTTATGTTACTGAAATAAAAAAAAAAAAATTTATATCATGTTTTGTACCATTAAGGGACTTGACCTAATTTGTGCACACTGGTGAACATTAGCTTAAGTATACATTTTGCTAGACATCAAATACAGGGTACTTAAAAATACTGATCTGTCTTTGATGGGTTTCAGAACTAAACTTTACTTATACATTTTGCAGCTATGAAAGAAGAACCATTTATCATGAAGAAAGGGAGCAACAGAAACCCTGGCATTTTTTTTTCTTGTTCTGTTATACGTCTATCTTGTTAATGAGAATTTTTATACATTCATCATATCCTCTTTAGAGCATTTTCTTGATATCATAGAAACTATGACAAAATTCTCCAACTTCTTTAACATGAGCCAGTAATTTTTTTTCAGTTCCAATCAAATTTGTGATAGGATGTGAATGAAACGTGGTTTTTAAAGTTTATTACATGCACACTTAAAGAGAAATACATGGACAGAAAGATATACCAAACAGATTTGCCCCACAGTTGGCATACTTTTTCATAGTAATAGCAGTTAGGAAAAAGATCATGCAGAGTCTCCAATCATAATGAACCTCCAACATTTAAACTAGCATAGAATAATGTTCATTTATATATAATTTGCAAGATGGATATCTGAACTGTAGCATCAGAGGTTCTTTTCTTCCTTTGAAATCAATGGAATGCCTTTAAAGATTAAGTAATACAGATTACTCTGAAAAATTCTGTTTTATGTCAGTTGAAATTTTGCTTCAGTTAAAAGGTTTACTAATAACATAGCACAGTTGCAAACAAATGAAGCAGACTTCCAAGATTTTTTTTCTCCCAGTCTCCCCTTCCCATTATTTGAAAACTCTGCACACAGCCTCTATTTTTCAGCATTTTTTGCTTCCAGATGTTCATAACTGGATTAATTTTTTAGGAAGCTGAGGTGCTCTGTTTCATACCATATGCCACACAGTACCATAGTTGAAAAGGAAAACTTATTATCTGATTAACATCAAACTGTTACATGCTCATTAAGAATCTCATTTTTTTTATCATGTAGATCTCTACCTCTACAAAAACAACCATCTAATAACTCTCTTACTTAAGGTTGCTTTAAACAATGGCACAGATTACAGTGACAGAGCAGAAGAGAAACTGCAGTTGTCATGCATGAGGCTAAGGAATTTGTTCTCAGAGGCACTGGAATGGGTTGCCCAGGGAAGCTGTGAGTGCTCTATTGCTGGTGGTGTCCAAGACCAGGTTGGACAGAGCCTTGGGTGACATGGTTTAGTGTGAGGTGTCCCTGCCCATGGCAGGGGAGTTGGAACTGGATGATCTTAAGGTCCTTTCCAACCCTAACTATTCTATGTTTCTATGATTCTATTTGTGGTAAGAAACTCTTTTGCTTTCCTTTGTTCAACTTGTCAGAACAGCAGACAATATCTAAATATGAAGTTTTTACCCAAACAAAATCTTCCTTATGTCTTTATACTTGATTCGTATCTTTTTAGGTTAATATGGTGCAAACTTTCAAGCAACTTCTAAACTTGAAATTTTTTGCACTACTAGAGAGGCCCAAAACTGTGATCCTGATTATGCACAACTTAGACTCTAGTAATGTCTCTGAGTAAGGCTTGGAAGCCCTCAGTGGATGAAGGACTTCACAACCTATACCCAGTGTCACTGGCAGTCAACTGAACACCAATGCACTCCAGTCTTCTAAATAAGACTGAAGTGCCCTCTTTCAGGGTTCTTGGAGAAGGCAAGGATGGAGACAGCATGGAGATAACACAGTGTTTTGGGGTTAATTTCCTTGTGATATAGGATATTTCCTTACTAATTTTTTGTTGATATTTACACAATGTATTGACAGTAACTAGCCATACTTCAAACTGTGGAGAAGGACTTGGGGACGTTGGTTGATAGAAAAATGACCATGAAGCGGCGGTGTGCGCTCCCAGCCCAGAAAGCCATCCGTATCCTGGGCTGCAGCAAAAGGAGTGTGACCAGCAGGTTGGAAGAGGTGATCCTGCACCTCTAATCTGCTCTCGCGAGACCTCACTTGGAGTATTGTGTGCAGTTCTGGTATCATAAACATAAAAAGACATGCAACTGTTGGAACAAGTTCAGAGGAGGGACATGAGGGTGATCAGGGGACTGGAGCACTTCCTGTATCAAGATAGGCTGAGAAAGTTGGGGCTGTTCAGCCTGGAGAAGAGAAGGCTGTGTGGAGACCTCAGAGCACCTTTCCAGTATCTGAAGAGGGCCTATAGGGATGCTGGGGAGGGACTCTTCATTAGGGACTGTAGTGATAGGACAAGGGGTAATGAGTTCAGACTTAAACAGGGGAAGTTTGGATTGGATATGAGGAACAAATTCTTTACTGCAAGGGTGGTGAGGCACTGGAATGGGTTGGCCAGGGAAGTTGCGAATGCTCCATCGCTGGCAGTGTTTAAGGCCAGGTTGGACATAGCCTTGGGTGGCATTGTTTAGTGTGAGGTGTCCCTGCCCATGGCAGGGGGGTTGGAACTGGATCATCTTCAGGTCCTTTCCAACACTAACTATTCTATGAGTCTATGAAACTGCAATTGTTCAGAGACAGTATGTATTCTGTGCTTGATGCACTGCTGCTGAGACAGACAGAATTTCAGTTAAGTTTTTGTTTAGGCAAGATATCCAAGGCTTCTATGAAAAAACAGAATTAGCATAGGTACCAATGCTCCTCTGTGATAATTTTGCCCCCTTCTGAAATGGTTCCAAAATAATTGTAAGTAAAGAAGAAATTCCTGTTAAACACTGGCATACATGCTTTGCACAATTTTAAGAAAAATAGCTTTGGTCTGCTTCCAAATATCGTCAGCAGGATGAACACAGAGGGCGACATTTAGTTATAGGTTAATAATCCAAATACAAATAGTTCTAACAAATAAAAAAACCATAAACCCACAATATTAAGCAAACCAGAGGACAAAGATCACTCTCAATTCTCCGTGCTATATTATTTTTAAGTGGTGAAACAAACCATACAGAAGACATTGAACTCTATGATGTCAATATCAAGGTGAATCAGCCTGAATCATACATGCCACAAAGAGTTATGCAATGTAAAAGCCATGTAAAGCATGAGGAGTTTAAATGAACAATAGTGAACTCACTGAATTTTTTAAATTTCCCAATTAAACTCATTTAAGTTGGAGAGTATAATGCCAAGTTGTACATCAAACAATCAAGAAAATTTGAAGAAAGCAAATCAACTATGAAATTCTGTTACTCTTCTGTTACTTTAATATGTTAATACTACTGAAATCAACTTGAATTATATAATCCTCTGTTAGACTATACCTGAAATAACTGGTTGTTCTTTTATCTATGAGTAAATGAAGAAATCAAAAGCAAGAAGGATTTCTTCCATAGGAAAACAGGAACACACTTCTCTGGAGAGACAAATTTTGAACTATTGTATAAACTGCAACTCACCTTACCTAGTCTGATTTTGAACAATTTTTTTCAACTGTTCATCCTGTAGCTCATACATTGTTACCACTCATGAATTATTCTGAGAAAGTTAAATGCAGCTGATACCAGAACAATACATAAAGCCTTGTCTCCCAAAGAATCAAAGATAAGTATGTGTTTCTGTATAAAGAGTTGAATTTTGCCATGAATTTTGGACAATAATTTTGTTGTTTCACTATTTTAGGTCATAAATAATTATCTGTCATCCATTGATAACACCGGAATGGTCACCCATCTATTATCATGATAAAATTATTTTGTCAGAAAAGATTGTTAAAAATCACCCTACGAATGCCTAGGCTATCAAATTAACTAACATCTATCCATCCCAGACAATCTTTAGTCTGTGTTTCTCCTCTAAAAATTAAAACATACAGCATTGCAGATCTTGTCATTGGCACATGGAAGCATTCCTGTTATATTAGGGATTCTTTATAAATAATGCATCCAGTAAATTTATCTGCTTCCCCTCCAACATGGAGCTTTTCAAAATAATTCTTATGTCATGAGGAGGAAAAAAAAATCATATTGATTGATACACATATATCATTGTGCCAAATAATTGTGTTCTCTGGATTTATACACAGATACTTTCATTACTATTGCAGTTGCTTCATATCTTTCCTCAGATCTGTTGCCTAATAATATTTTATGTAGGTGAAGTGTCACAGAAATGGCTATATCCCCACTGAAATATAAACTCTGAACTTACTTACACAATTGTGTAACTTCTTTAAAAAAAGCAACTTGGTCACTTTTCCAGCTGTTTTTCTTTATGAAATATTTTTCCTTGTAAATAGAAATATGAAAATAAATATTCCACATGCTTACATTTTGAGTTCAGCTGCGTAAGTCAACATTTATAAAACATCATAGAGTATTAAAAAAAGAGAGTTTTTTCATGCTTTGAATTTACACAGTTTATATGTTAAGACTTCTCAAACAGTTTGAGGTTTGGTAACACTTGCATCATAACCGAAACTTTCCCATGCTCTGTCAGCTTCAATTCCTGGAGCAGTGTTACTGCTGAGAGTGTATTGGGTTAAATTTTTAATGCTCCGCAATACAAAAAAGCAGATTTCTATTATTTCTAATCAAAGGATTTCTTCAAATTCTTGATGAGATATGAATCAAAGTTTGGTCTTCAAGGTGAATTGTTCATTAATCATGAACAAAACATGATTAAATCAAGGACACTTCAGCACATATTGTAAAAATAAAAGCTTGCACAAGCCTTTTATTTAATATTAACTTCATTATGTTTTTATGTGAATTCTGGGAAGTTGGTTATCCCGGCTTAAAGTTAATATTTCCTCAGAAAAAATGGTATCATGTGATTATTCCTCATGTTGTTACATAGTTTTCTTTATGTTAATGGTTAAGCCACTTCACAAATGGCATTAAAAGAGAGGAGTGCAAAGAAATTCTATTGATTCTGTTGTGCCCTTGAATTACTCTGACATATGAGTGAAAGTTTATAATAGAAAGAATGAAGAAAATACATTCAGAGGAGCATATGCTGTTTTTATGGAACTACGCACAATAAGGAAGAGAAATGCAAACATAGTATATTTGTTACCCTTAGATCTCAGCATGATCAGTAGGACAATCTAGTTCCTACTTGCAATTTAGAACAGTCCTGTAAAAACCTCCTCTTTCCTTTTCTATTATTTACTTTTTTTAAAATAAATTGACTAATTCACTGAAACAGTATGCAAGCTGCAACAGTTTCTGAGAGAGAAAAAAGGGTCATAACTTTGATACCTATCAGGGTTTTCACTAATAACTGGGTTTGTTTCTAAAGTAATCGTTTGTATTGTGAACATGGAACCTACAGATAGTACCTATCTCCTTTATGCATAGTTTATATCCTCTTTAAATTTAATAAACCTCAGTTCTTGCGCATGAAGAATTTCTATCTCACCAGAGCAAATATAGTCTGTAAAGAGTAGTGCAGCTTTGCAAGATATTACCTGATCAGGTGGAAAAGCAATAACTTAAATCTGAATGCATTAGCAGGGAGATTTTGACAGAAGCCAGCATCTACTTTTCGGGAGTATACAGAAGTAACAAACTCGCCATTTGGGTATGAGGGTTTTTCCTTCTGTTTATTCTCTGAAGGAGATGCAGATTAAAAGTTTGGAAGGCACATATGGAAAATTATACAGCATAAACATAGAATCATAGAAAAATTAGGGTTAGAAAGGACCTGAAAATCATCGAGTTCCAACCCCCTGCCATGGGCAGGGATACCTCCCACTAAACCATGCCACCCAAGGCTCTGTCCAACCTGGCAAAACACCTGTATCTTCTTGAGTACCTGATGTTTCAGGAATCATTGACAGTCATAGTTAAAAATGTCACAGTTAACTGATTTATTTTTTTTCCACAAGAATGTATATGTTATACACACAATACGTATACAAACAGGTCTTCACCTGCTATCAATAGGCCATGCGTGCAGCAAAAATATAGGCTGCCTAAAACTCTGACCGAAACACTCCATCTGTAAGACCTGCAGAGGCTGCAGAAGATAGCATCAGACTCAAGTAAAATCAAGCATTTAGCCTTGGGAATTGCACACACCCAGTCACTTGCCAGCACCTACAGTAAGCATTCGGAGCAATGCAGAGATATTTCAGCTACTCCAGTCGGTGAGCTGGCTTCAATTGGAGCTCAGCTCAGATGCCTCTATACAAATGCCCATAGCATGGGGAACAAACAAGAGGAATTAGAGA
>JANRGW010052777.1:0-12205 GCA_024733675.1 Psilopsiagon aymara
TGAGGCACTGGAATGGGTTGCCCAGGGAAGTTGTGAATGCTCCATCGCTGGCAGTGTTCAAGGCCGGGTTGGACAGAACCTTGGGTGTCATGGCTTAGTGTGAGGTGTCCCTGCGAATGGCAGGGGGTTTGGAACTTGATGATCTTATGGCCCTTTCCAACACTATCTGTTCTATGATTCTATGATTTTGTCAAAAGATCGAAAACTGTGAGGGGGGTGAGGCACTGGAACAGGTTGCCCAAAGAAGAGGTAAATTCTCCATCCATGGCAGTGTTCATGGCAAGACAGGGCAGAGTTTTGGATGACATGGTCTAGTTGCATCCTTATGAGGCATCCCTGCCCATGGCAGTGGAATTGGAACTAGATGATCTTCAGGTCCTTTCTATGTTTCTATGATTCTATGATCATTGCCAAAATTAGATTTTTCGGAGAGGCGATCATATATGCAGCATCCTTTTGATTATAAAAGTTGTTTCAAATGAAATTTTGGAGAAGAGTGAAAAATCTGTTAAAAATTACTGTTCTAATAATATATGTTGATTGTATAATTTTATTCACTAGAGAGAATCATCTCTTCATCAGGATAATGCTGATATATTCCTTTCCTATTCATCTTATCTTTCTTCCAACAATCTGTAGGTTTATTTTTATACATATAAATTATTTTGAAAAATATAGGCTTTGAATTCTTAGTCCATTAACAAATGTAAATCTGGGACTTTAGACAATTAATTTATTATTTGTAAATATGAAGGTCTGTTCTTTTAACAAACCTAGTCTCCATCCTTCTATGTTTCTGAATTTTTTTTTCCTTGGAAATTCAGATTAACTTCATGGTCATGCAAGATGATTTGCTCTAGATGTTAATGTTCAGTTTGTTTGCAAGGTTTGTAGACCTAAAAGAATTTAAAAAACCACCAGCTTTTCAAAGTTATATTTACTCTTGAGAATTTATCCAGAATTTTGTATGTTCCGCTTCCTTCAGAGCCTCACACAAATGAATTCTTTCAGGGACCTGAGGCCGAGGGATTTGGTAAAAATAAAAATAAGCTCAGAAAACACAGAACAATGCCTTTTCCCCCCCTCTCAAATTGGCAAAAAATATAGGTTTGTTTTTCTTTCCTGTATGTACACGCTTTTATAGTTTCACATTTAGTTGTCATCTTTCATTGTGCACTAGCTGGTTTTTGTCTTTGAAGTAGTTGAGCTCTTTGATATCTTGAATAATGAAAGCACTGTCAGTCAAAACAAGCGCAGTCATTTTTGTATTTGTCAGATTAAGCAACTGTATGTCCACTTGCTGATATACTGTGGGAATTTCACGACTTTTCATTTTTTTATTGCCAGTTACTATCAGAATTACCTGATGGCTCTCTTTTTATTTCTCCACTTTACCCAGGTAATGATTTTTCTACTTTCAAAACATGAAACTGTTCAGTTATGAGTTCTGTTTTTATCAAATGGTTCATAATTTTTTTTATTTGAATGAGGGTCACTAGTTTATAATTGCAAATCCTCTGTAGCTCTTGAAGCATTGATTAGGGTATTCATTTTTTGTGAAGCAAACTAAAGATAAATGTCGGCATAAACACAGTATAATCAACAGGAAATAAGTTGGATATTCCATTTTGGATATTCCATTCTCTGGGTATTAAAAATGTATATTTTTCTTTTGTTTTGTCTAGTTGTGAATAAAAGTTGGAAGGCACTGGAAGAGGAAGAGAGCGTATAATGTTCTCATACTGTTTCTAGCTACCTCTACCTGAATTCCCTCATTAACACATTCAGCTGTTCATTATACTGCTGCTGTTCTTCCTGAAGTCCTGGTGGTGTCCTCTCTGCTGAAGCTAGTCCTTTCATTAGATTTTAAAATCAGTTTTCTCCCCATCAGCTAGTGCCTATACTACTGGGGCCAAGATGCAAATTTAAGATCTCCACTGTCACTGGCTTTCACACCTTACACTCCAGTCCTAAAGGGCACTCAATGCAATCTCCCTTCTGCTGCTCCAGAATGCTTTTTGGCTCTCTTCTTCATGGGAAGCTTGCAATCCCTCCTGCCTTCCCTCCTGCTGCCTCCCCAGGCCCTTTCAGACAAACATGAAGCTTTAATCTGTTCCTAACCTCCTCCTCTCTTTTCTGCCACTTTTTCAGGGCACAGTCCTGACTTTTTAGTTCTTTCATTGGTTGTTTAATAGGAATGTTCAAGCTCCGCCTATTTATGGGTATGCATCTATAGACTCATTTGTTTATTCTAAAGGTTTTATGTCGTAAATTCAGCTTTATGTTCTTTAGGACTCTGAATACTGCCTTCAAAACAATCCAATCTAAGTTCTCCATCTCCCTGTCTCTTCACATTTTTCCCCAGAGGTGGACTTTTCATTCTCTTCATCTTAATATCAGCATTGATCATCTTCCCCTGTTGCAATCTGCAAAAGTCACTGGCTTGTGCTGAGGTCAGTAGCATTAGGATTACAAACACCCTGACATTTTATGTAAATAATATAAGCAATGTGGTGTCCTAGACCTCAGGATTAATCTCAAGAAGTCTTTTTAAACCTTTGTTGTGAAGCTGTAATTTCAATCAATTCTCCTGTCTCTATACATACTCTTGGCTCTACTAGAAACCTCTTTCAAACAATGCATTACAGAGGGAGTGGAACACTTTAACTAGCAAGGGAAAAATTTACCACTCTAAACTGGTGCTATTATACTTAAGACACGTGCTTCCTAATGAACTTACGAAGGAGGATATTGTAGCTCTGTCATCAGTATCCAGATTTTCAATCCTAAAGTTTTCATGTTTAAATCATTTAATCCCAAACTCATGTTCTCACTCTTTTGACCCCAGAATTCAAAATCTGTTGCTTGCTAAGGTAATGGATTCAAGAAAAAGCCAAACAACTGCCATCTCTCCTACCCCAGAATTTTTCTCCATTCATTTGTGATTCTGTAAGGTTAATTTGCTGCAATTTCATCTGTCTGAGCCATTTGAAATGTGCCATGTTGATAAGCACCAGCAGTGAAGTAGACAGAAGCTCTCACAAGACCAACTTTCCTACAGCGTATCGAAAAACTGTGCCTTTAGAGTTGGCAGCCTCAGCTCCATGTATAAATGAGAATACGTTTATGCTACTCAGTTTCAGGAAGTTTTATATACAGGTTCTTAGAGGTCATGATATTTTTGTGTCTAACACATCGCAAGTCACTCGTTACTACTGTAGTGTAGTAAAACCGCTTCTAATCCATGTATCTGCAGAGGTTTAAACGAAATGTTTACAACTTGCTGAAAATTGGCAATAATAGAATTACTGGGTGCTCAAGAAAAAATGTTACTAATCACTAAGAAAGACTATTCAAAGTGTGTGCATGTGTCTGCCATCTTTTACCACAGTACTTAAGAAGAGCTTTGGCTGGTGAGATGCTTTTTTTGTGCTGGTGCTCCATTTTGTCAATACGCATTGCTACATCTTTTTGCATGTATTCTCCATGCTGTTTTGCTATATGCCTATGATTTTCATTTGGAAAAGCAAATGAACTTTCCGCAAGCAATATCTATGAATGCACCAGTGCACAAATGGGCATCTCAGAGCCCTGGGCAGCCTGTGTTCCTCTTGAATGGCAGGTGGACTAAAACCACATCTTGACATGTTCTTGTCTTCTCTCTATTTAGCTTTATTAGTGAACCATAAACTACCTTCCTGAAGCAGTTGAGCTGTAAGCCTGGAATGAAAAGGCACTGCTTGAGACCAATCTTCACTTGGCCACCAAGCAGACTTTAAAAAAGACGTTCATGAAAAGCTGAAAGCAGCACCGCACTTAGCATTTCAATCTTAGGCCAATTTAAGTAAATATAATTATGCACAGAAGAGTTATATCCCTAGAAGAAGAACTTCTAACAATATCTGTTTTCTAAACTTAAAAAATACTGAGGACTTGCTCCAGAAAATCAAAGGAACTTCATGAAATGACAATTTGAGTTGCAAAGCTCCTTTGCTGATCTGGTGGAACATTGCAGCTCATGGAGTACAAGATGGTTGAGCATCTTGTACAGAATGCACTGCAGATGCAGTGCAGTGAAAAGGCACTGCAGATGCAGTGAAAAGGCACAGAATTTTCCTCTTGCTGCAGAAACAGGATACTTACACTGGAGAATGAACATATTACTCATTCTTCAAGTAATTCTAGAAAGCTTCTGAGCTAATTTTTTTTGGCAATTGGTTTTGCAGCTGGAAAATCCAATTGTGGGTAGATCAAAACCTGGAAGAAGTCAGGTTGCTAGGTCCTGATGTCATGTATAAGATGATAAAAATTTTCAAAATACTCCTTGTCACTTCATCTACAGGATCCTTCTGTCCGGTGTTTACTTGTTCCATGAAACAATATGCTTCCTCTTCATGGGCTAAAATATGTACAGTTATGATTAACTAATGATATTTGAACACCAAGCTCACAGAGAGTACCTAAATTGGCCGTATCTTGAAGACTCATTGAACCTGCCTCAAACTGGAGTAAAAATGAATAACAGTTTACAATTTTAAATTGTTTCTCAATTCCTATTTTCTTATTATGCTCATCTTTGGAAACAGAAAACTAACAGAATTGAAAATACTAGAGAGATGAACAACCCAGAATAAAAATGTTCAGGTCATTACAGATTTTACTGTTATCTTGTTATTCTGTAGTATCAATTCTCTATTCTGATTCAATTGTGTTTTTCAGATGTTTGAATATTGATGATGGTGATAATGGTAAATTTTGAAAAAGAGAGTTAAGGTACCTCAGAAAAGTGAAGATCCTGGAGGAAAAAAAATTAAAAAAAAAAAAAAAAAGAAAACAAGAGAGAGCTTCAGAAGTGATCATGAGCTTTCCCTGTGAATTTTTCAGCACATTTGTATCTCTTCATTCCTATTTTCATAACTTTAACAGGTGTTGAATTAGTCAGGTACTTGTCTGTGAAAAAAATGTTTAAATGTTGGCTTTATCTCTTAAAATATCTGTTGAAATCCAGACAAAGGTTTTTAAAGCTGAATGTGCTATTACAATAAACTGTGAAAAGAATAGTAACTCAGTGTGCTAAAATTTTAATTCCATTAGAAAACTCACATGACGGAATTCTTCATAATTTTAAATTAAGATTTGGTGTATATCAACCTCAAATCATACTGTAGGACAGCCCTCTAAGAGAGCTGCCATTACAAGAAAAAAAGCACCAAACATTTAGGTTTGAAAATTAGCAGTTGAATAACTGCGTGCTGCAATTGAGAAATAAAGAAGTGACTTGATAAAAAGGCAAAAAGAAATTGCAATAAACCTTTTTAATTTCTCCTCTTGGGTTGGGGCTAGCCTACATTTCTGAAGCAATTTCACAACAACTTAGTGACAGTTCTGCAGACAAAGTTAAATTGTTACAGGCAGAATTGTCTGGAAATGAAAGTGATGTTTATTAGATATCTTGTCAATTTACAGCTACAAACCACACTGCTGATCTTCTCAATTGTACTGTTTCAGTAATATTTAAGTCTGCCTAGCATGTTGTGGCACTCATGGGTGATCCAACCTTTTCCATTGTCAAAGACACAAGTCTCATATGACATTTGATCAGTAATTACTTTGTCTACCTTTCATTTCCGAAACTGTGAAAAGCACTGACAATTTTGATTAGATTCATTCTGGTTTCCTTCCACAGGAACTGGAATCATGGACAGTTTAAAGACCTGAAAGTAAATGGGTTGTTTTCATTTACTGTGAAAATATGAATGCTGCATTTGTGCTGCTCTTAGAAGGTTGATATGAAGTCTGTCGTGGCCCAGTGTTAAATAGTAGCTGACTTCAACTTCAGAACTTTTTAAACTCACATAAAGGGTTCTAAAGTTTTATTCCACAGAATTTGCCTTTTGATCAAAGACAAGGAGAACAGTTTGACTTCTGAATGATTAAAGATTGAAACTATTTTGAAACTCTGCCTTTTATACTTGAAAATTCTTGATTGATTGATAATAGGATCACATAGGAAACAAATTGGGTTAGTCTTTTACTGATGTGAAGAATAACAATTGACGTAATAAATAAAATTAGGGTTTACCCTGCTGGCATTATAAATTGTATCTAATCGATGGAACTGGCAATTTTATTCAAGATTTTCTGTTAACCTCCTATAGCACTTTAATCAGAAAGCAATTTAGATGCTAGTCTTTATAGCTAAGCAATGAAAAAGTCTGAGGCCCTTTTAAAAGACTTTAATTGATTTTTTTAAATAAATTACCTTTGTTAGGTGAGATTTTAAATTAGGATATCTCAGCAATCTCTTCTTAGTAATATTCTTTAGCTGATGTTAGTACCACTGCTACAACTTCATTAAAGTGTGTATTATTTTAGAAATATGAGCCAGAAGAAGAAATCTGAATTCTGCAGGCCTAGAAAGGCCAAACACAGAGTGGTCAGAAAAGGCATAAAGCGGATGTCTGCAACTCATAATTAAGGATGCAGATAAATTTTTTGACTCTTAGCCTTCCAAAATACACAAGACAGTGACATCGCATCATCTGCTTATTTGCTTCATCATACCGATAACAAGTGCTTATTCTCATTAGTTTACATGTCAGTAAAATTCCTAATGTGATGTGACCTTATAAAATGTGTATCTATAGGAAAACAGTGCCCCAAGTTCTGCCATAATGTGCTGTTATCTCACAGAATGAGTAGAGCTATTCAATGGAGTGCTATGCTCAACATAATTTGCTTTGTTTCTCCCATTTGAGAAAATTAGCTTATACACAGGTATGGGAATGCACAGAACTCTGCACTGAGGACAGTAATCTACAGAAGCTTTTTCCACTTGCTGTCTGAGAAATTAATACCAAACCAATGTTTCTCATTCAACCTGGCAACTGGAATGTCTTAACATGCTGAGTACTCAAACAAAAATATAAATTGTCTTCTTTTTCAGGGATTAATTTAGATCTAATCAGAGCAGATTCCTTGAAGGTAAACTGCTATAGTGAATTTAGCAACTTAACATACCTAGCAGCACAAAAAAATGGAGACAGCTGGAAAACAAGGCAATTGGAGAATAAGATCCCATTTCCCAGTGTCTTTCTATAAATATATAAAATTGACTTAACATCCGAAGTTGTTTGCTGACTGTAAGATGTACTAAAAGAGAAATAAAATGTTTGAAATATGAGTCCTTACTACTTACACACTGAATGAAGTCTAGGCTCCTGTTGTTGACTCTGGTCATTACCAGACGTTACACTAAGGGTAGCATTTCAGAAGAGAAATTTGTGATGAACTCTGCTCCACTCTTAATACTTTAGCAGTTAAGAGCTTTTTTCCTGCCAGCAAGTGAAGCAGCAGGATGAATTAGCCCATGTTACTGACTAGACCTTTCCTAAAAGAAATATTCCTTAGCTACATATGCAATCTTTATCATTGAAAACTATGCAAGGAAATACTTATTGCCTACAAATGCAAAGCAGCATACAAAGCCATTTCGCTGGGACTAGGAACTATTTACGAAACTGAAACATTAAGAAAAATCTCTGATAAGACCCTTTTTCCCTGACACTGAAGTTTCCTTTTAGCTAAGGCTGCGTTTTAAATTCCCTCTTCTCCAAGACCCGCTCACAGAGTGAATTAGCTATAACTAATCTTGTCTGCTTTATGTACGAGCCAGCTTGTTAAGTGTGTTCAGTACCTCTGTACTACATTTCAGCCTACCCTTAAGTGAGTCAGCAAAAGCTATTTAGACTTTTCCCTGCAGAATTGACTCCTGCAAATGCTGTCAGTGTTTCAGTTGCTTGTATTTTCAATCTCAAGAAGTGGCCCAGGGTAACATCAGCTCACAGAAGAGCAGTGGGAAAAGCCCATTATGGAATAAAGGAAAGAACCAAAATAAAATAATTTTCACCCATCTTTTCACTGACTTCTTTCTACTGTGTATGGCTCATGTCAGAGATCACCTCTTAAAAGTTTGAGAAGTTTCTTAAACTCCACTTTCTCAGGATCCTCCCTCTCTGTTGACAGTGATATTCCTTGTTCCCAAATCTTGCATTCACTTTCTGCGCTCTCCACCCAAATTCTGACTCTTGCCTCTCTTCCTTTTAACTTCTGACTAATGCCTGCTAAACCACATTTCTTTGCAGAACAAAAGCTTTCCATTTTTTTTCCATTTCTTTCTCCCTGCAATCATGCTTTTCAAATCCCTTTTTTACTCTTCCGTCTCTCACAATCTGTGTTCCCTACATAAGGCACTGTCTCTCATGTTGCTTATAATCTTTCCTGCTCTTTCTCTATCCGAGACATTGTTGTAGTCCTATTATGCCTCAAGAAATTTGCTAACACCCAACCAGACTTTGGTATCCCTTTTCCTCCTATTTTTCCAAAATTCTCTAATTTGAGTACTTGTCAGCAGTGACCATGCAGTGGTTGCTGGCATTTCACAGGAACTGCTTGTTCCAAGAATCAGCAGAGCATGTCCTTCCAAAACATTGAAAAGTTCACAGGGTGCTTAGGTTGACATTAATCTTGCCTATCATTATAGACACAGCTGAGGCACCTGAACTATGAACGGAGCTGCTCTATGGACTCCCTCTTAGGCAGCTGTGAGAGAAAAAAAGGCACCTTCCTTAGGGCCTGAATTACCATTTGAAGGCATCTGTTTCATTGCATTTGCAATAGACATACAGTGATGAGTTACTTTGTTTAGGTGCCCAAAGCGAGATAGGATGAGTCTAGGTCTGGCCTTGACATATTAGACCTTCAAAGCAGCCTTCCAGTATCTGAAAGGGGGTTGTAGGGATGCTGGGGATGGACTCTTCATTAGGGACTGTAGTGAGAGGACAAGGGGTAATGGGTTCGAACTTAAACAGGGGAAGTTTAGATTGGATACGAAGAAGAAATTCTTTACTGTAAGGGTGGAGAGGCACTGGAACGGGTTGCCCAGGGAAGTTGTGAATGCTCCATTGCTGGTGGTGTTCAAGGCCAGGCTGAACAGAGCCTTCGGTGGCATGGTTTAGTGTGAGGTGTCCCTGCCCATGGCAGGGGGGTTGGAAGTAGATGATCTTAAAGTCCTTTCCAACCCTGACTATTCTATGATTCTGCAATATTAATGTAAAGTAAATAATTACATTATTTCACTTAGCTAATCAGTTTCTTCTGATCAAACAGTCTTAATACAGTTCAGAATGAATTTCATTACAGGGAAAAAAGAAGAAAAAATATTTTTCTAGGCATTGATTGAGTATAGAAATGTAGCTCTTGCAATATTAGCAAGCCAGTAATTTGTAGGAGACATACTCCCAATTGTTCAAATTAAGTGAAGTTAGAGTTTCCCACAGTGAAATAAATGCTGTCTGAATTACCCTTATATCATGCTTATTTTTTTTTTCCCCATTAAAATAAGTGTGGAAATTTAGCTTACAGACTTTCTAAATGTCACCTGGAAACAACAGTGCTGTGAGTGAGATAGAGGTAAAAAGGGCAGGTTAAACACTTGGAATAGTTATCCAGGGGGTGAAGTCCTATCACACAAAGAAACATCTGAATAAATTAAGGTTTTTTTCAATTTTTAAAATCTTCCCTCTCTTCACTTAAAGTTTTATTATTGTTATTAATCCCAGCAGCTCTGAAAATGGCACATTTCACCAGATACCAGCATTCCCTTCTGCTGCTAATGCATTTCATATAATTAGGTATCTTTTCCTGGAAATGTAGGAAAGAATGATTTAGAATTAAAGTGAACCATGAGACCATTAAAGAGTGAGGGCAGAGTGAGAGCTTATTTGTGTATAGCATCGTTTATTGATTGCAACCCTCTGTTTACAAGTTCTGCGTTCTCTACTATGCTTTCAACTTGCTTTTACTTTTTGGTTGCTTTTCTTCTGATTATGCTGTTTGCTAAGGAGCACCCTGGAGAAGGAATGGGTGTTTTTCATGTATACTTGATAGGGACTCTCAGTCTCAACTTTCACCTTGAACTGGCTTGAAGGAGTGGAAGACACCAACAAGATTTGCAGGACTTACAGTGTCAAGTTCTGCTATGTCCACAGAATATTTAGGGGCTTGAGTGATCTTTAAAGTTTTGGGAAAAAAGTCTTCCATTTTTCAACTAGAAACATGATGACCTAATTCAGGTCTTGTTTAGCTATCACCATTTCTGTGATGAAAAATGGGTGTTTGGAGAGAAGCTGCCTTCTGCTTTTCTGGTACACTCACTGCCGTATATCCTTTGAATGATGCAGTATAAAATACAGTTATGTTTGGTTGTATTGCAGGACTGATACTATGTTAGCCTTGAAATTTATTTGCACAGATTTATCAAAAGTGAATGTCAGAAAAGCATGTGTCAGTCACAGCTAGAGATGTCTTATAAAGGTTTTTTAAACCTTTTAGGTTGGTGAGAACTTTACAATTCTCTCTTACAAGCTGACATGTTACATGGATCTTTCTGATACCATGGTTGGATTGCTGTGGTGCGCTTCATTGTGCGCTGCCAAAAACGTTCATCTATCACCTGCAGCTAGAGCAGATTGCAGCAGAGTGAGTGTTTGCAGGTGTAGAATGGGAGGTTCTGCTTCTCTTTGGCTTCGCTCTGTGAACTGAGTACTATGAATTTAGTTTCTCTTGTTTTGGCATAGTGCCTGTCTTTAAAATCTTCTCTGCAAAAGCCTAAGGTGTCAAAAGTTTCCCCAGCAGTAAAGGGAGTTCTGGTGAATCCATATAAGTCATAGTTCTCCATGAGAGCTTTGTGGCTGCCTTAGCCCAGTCTATTTGCAAACGCTGCATGAGCCCTGGTGTGAACCCTCCTAAGCCTCCCTTCAGCCCAAACTGAATCAAATCTTCCCCTCTACCAACCCTTTTGTCATCTTCTTATCTCATATTATCACAGTGATTACTTCTTTTAATAGGTTTGAAAAAAGTTTTTTGTGGGTTGTCACAGGGAAAAATCCTGCTCACTTTGTGTAGCTTAAAACAAGGAGAAAAGTGGTGTGTATTGATTTATTAAAAATACATAATCAGTGAGAAATCAGCAAGCTAAAATTCAGGCCCAGTATCAAAAATATAACAGATAAACCACAATACTAGACAGTTACAAAATTGTAATAAGTACCTTTGTAAATACTTTCTTTAATGAATCCCCAGAAGTCTGAAGCTCTCCACCATGTGTTCACAGTTAACTGCATCCTACCCCTGCCACATGGTTTACCAGCTTCCTTTCCTCTTCAGGGAGCGCAGGCTCTGACAGTTGCACATCCCTCCTCCTTTGGGGACCTGTGTGTGTTTCAGCTCTGTGCTTTTCCACATCACTCCCAGTTATTCATGCACCAGCTAAAGATTACTCCATTGATTGTGTTGGCAAAAGGCAGTGGGTCCCTGCTTACTACACCCTGCACTACCACTCTACAAGTTGGATGCAGGCTACTCTTAGTGTCCAATGGGGTATGAAATTAAGGTCTCTCATTAACTAATAGATTAAATTTAAAATCTTTTTTATCTGAGTAAGCTTCCTGGTCAGAGGGACTTTTCCACATGAGCTTCAAGTCTCTGAGCAGTTTTGTGAACCACAGCGTTCAAAGTCTTCAGTAACCAATCGTCTCCTTTCTATTATTATTGAGTAATCATTTTCATGAATGCTGTTGCCAACTTAAACCAGAATTTACAGGAAGAACAGCCTTTAACAACCTCAGCTGAAAATGTGCTTTGTGTTCTTGTTCCACTAAACTTAAAAGTGCAAACTGAAATAGCCTTCCCCATAAGGCAAAATCCAAGTAATGCACTTATTTATTTATGATTAATATAACATAATTAGCTTAGGAAATTATAAACAAACCAAGAGTTTCTACAAGCAAAGGAAGCTACAGTTTCTGGAAGTGTAAATGGGCATAGCTTTTTTTCTTTTAGAACTTGTTATTTGTATCATTAGGAAATAATTATTATATCAATTTACTTCATATCAATTATATCAATTTACAAACATATCCAGTATACAGAAATCCAAAAAGTATTTAATTCAGTAAGTTAACAAATTCTAGAGGTTTAGAGGCCAAATGCGTCTCTTTTTTGAAAGGAATGCACTTATAACTGGCCATATGCTGAAAGTAATCATAATTTACATATTATAACATAGGTTGTCATGGGTTCAGCAGTAGCAGTCATTTTTCTCCTTCTCGGTAGCTGGTGCAGTGCTGTGTTTTTGACTTGTGGC